>JAQQSV010011603.1:0-12966 GCA_028646515.1 Pseudochirops corinnae | reverse complement strand
GGAGAGGTTCTGCATAATTACACATGTACAGCTTGTATTTGATGGCTTGTTCTTCCAGTGGGGATGGCTCATGAGGGAAGAAGAAAAAGATCTAGAATTTAAAGCTCTATAATGAAATGTTAAAAATATATATATATATATATATATATACATATATATACAATTATTATTACTATTATTATTAACTACATCCAACTGGAACTTAAGATTCACAGGCACTGTGGAAGGGAGATTCATCCTGCCCTATTGGAAAGTTAGAGGAGTTTTGGGGGAGGACATAGGAGAGAATAGATTGGGGGAGGGATTATGCAGTGGGATGGCTGTTTTGAGGGGGGGTAGGGGAAAGATGGGGAGAAAATTTGTAACTCAAAATCTCATGGAAATGAATGATATAAACTAAAACAAATAAAATAAAATATTAAAAAAATAAAAATAAAAAATAAAAACTGGAAATGCCTGAGCTATTAAAAAAAAAGAATATAGATGCAAAAATGTTAAATAAAAATATTAGCAAAAAATTTCAGCAACTTATTGCGAGAATAATGTACTTTGATAAAACTTAAGAGAAACCATATGATTATCTCAATAGATGGAGAAAAAGTTTTTGACAAAATACAATACCCATTCTTATAAAAACAGTAGAGAGCAAAGGAGTGATTGGAGCATCTACCTAAAACCATCAGCAAGTATTATATGTAATGGGGATAAGCTAGAAGTATTTCCAGTAAGATCGGGGGTGAAACAAGGATGTCCATTATCACGCTGTTATTCATTATGATACTGGAAACATTAGCATTAGCAATAAAAGAAGACAAACAAATTGAAGGAATTAGAATAGGCAAAGAAGAAACTAAGTTATCATTCTTTGCAGATGGTATTGAGAGCGGGAGCCATGTTTCTTTGATACTTAAGTTTATAGATGCAATTCTAAATCTATAAACCTCTAGAAATGCAAGGTCAAGTAGTAGCCAAGAAAACTTAAATTTTCTGATACATCACTAAGCTTAATAAGCCAAAAGAAATGAACTGAGAACCTAGAATTAATGAGTAATCAGTCTGACTGATTCCTGATACTCAAAGCATGCTTTAGAAAGCAATTTATTTCAAAAACTAAATCTTATACAGAAAATGAAAAGGAAGTCTCATAAACAAGGTTTTGTGAGCCTATAGAACTAGAACAGATGTTTCTCCTCCAAATTACCAAGATTTCCCTGGTTTCCTGAATGTCCTTTTCATTGCTTATTTAGTGGGACATATTTTCATATCACACTATAGATACAGTAGCGAGATGAACATCTTCTGGACTACTTCTTCCCAAACGATGAAATTTCTCCATCCCCATGATGTAAGCTCCCATTTCAAAGTTGAAATAGTTAATTCAGGTGTAGTGTAGCCTAGGTATGACTCAGGCAGATCTTGGAGTTCAGTTTCAAGAGTATTTACTTTATTTTCTTAAATTTATTTTTTCCAATTTATTTATTTATTTTTAGTTTGCAACATTCATTTCCACAAGATTTTGAGTTACAAATTTTCTCCCCGTCTTTCCCCTACTCCCCACCCCAAGACAGCAAGCCTTCTGAATACCCCTTCCCCCAATCTGTTCTCTCTTATATCCTCCCCCATTCCCCCTCACCTAACTTTCTAGTAGGGCAAGATAGATTTCTATACCCCAGTGGTTGTATATCTTATTTCCCAGTTGCATGCAAAAAACAATTTTTTAACATTTGTTTTTTAAAACTTTGATTTCCAGATTCTTTCCTTTCTTCCCTCCTCACCCACCCTAAGAGTATTTACTTTATAAAGTCAGGGGGGAAAAGCATTATGTATGTATATATATGCATATATAATGTATGCATTATGCATGACTGAATAATAATAATACATTCAGTAAGTGCTAAATAAATTATAGCTAACTGACTCACTGACTTCTCAGTCTTATGGATTCCAGTAGCAAAACCAAGTTTATTCAGTCTTTCAAAAAATCATTGAGTGCCCATCTGGCTACATGGCAGTGAGCTAAGCAGGTTGGGATGCATGCATAGACCTTCCCTTTAAAGAGTTTACAATTTAATGGTCTAATGCTTACAACCATATGCACATAGGTCAAGAAGGAAAAGTTAATGGGGAGATCCACACAGGAAGTTGCAAGGGGAAAATCAAATAGAAAAATCAAGACACTAGCTGTGGTATATATATATATATATATACATATATATATACATATATATATATATATATATACATATATACATATATATATATACATACATCGTGGGCTATTTCACAAGGAAAAATGTAAGCAGTAGAAGTGAATTACTGATATGGTGATCAGTGCAGTTTCCACTCTCTATCTCCCAGGATGGAACTTCTTTCTTACAAATTCCTATCTTAGAGTTGAAATAGATAATTCAATTGTGCTGTTGATTAGGCATGACTCAGTCAGGTTCAAGATTGGAATGAAATAAGAAACTCTTAAGCCATCTAATAACAAAAAAAAGAGTTTTACTTAATCACAGCAGGGGAACGGTATTCATCAAGGATATAACCTTGATTCAGTTGGAAATAGCCTGTGTTTCTCTCAAGAGCTATCTATACATATCCTTAGACCATTTATCAATTGGGAAATGGTTCTTATTCTTATAAATTAATTAAATTTATATGGTTAAATTTCTTGGAACACTTCTGAAATCCCTCCCACTTAGGAGTGCCCATTTAAACCCTGGGATTTTGTGCCCAAGAAAACACTTATCACTTGTTGATATGCAATGAAATTTTAAAAAATTAAGATGCTATAATGCTGATTCAAGCTACTGTGGTGCCAATGCAATATTCACAGTGCCAACAGTCATTATAAATATACCTGCATAGTGCTCAATCACAAAATATAACAGACTCTCCATAGAGAAGATAGAAACAAAACATTTATTCAGACACCAGAAAACCAAATCCCAACACCAGGAAACTGAATCCATCAAAGCAACATAGAAGTTAATGTACTACAACATGGTAAAGAGCCACAGCATCCTTTAGCCTTCCCACAAGACCAATATTTACTCACAAGTCTAACTGTCTTCTTCAGATGTGTTCTCTCCTCCTAACCATTTAGGTGTTCTGACTCCCCGCTTCCTTTGGATTCTACTCCACCCTTAAGCAAACTGTTCCCACCACAGGCTCCTTGTGATTACATTCATCTTATCAGGGAATAGAGTATATTTTCAAAGCAGGGAACATCTTCAAATTCTCATTACCATTACAGCTCCTTTGGCTCTTCCCAAATTTAACATATAGCATCAATTTTTCAGAGACTAGAATAATGCCTTCCTCAAAATTAGGAATAAAAATACAAAATCTAGATTACAATGAGAAGCAACTGGCATTGGAAGATTTCTGGACTATTCAGTTATTTCAAACTACTCAAAATATGACTCAAAATAGTTGTCAGTTCTGTACCATTTCCCAGCAATATTTTACTCAACTTTTGACTGTGTTCTTGGGAGGTGGCTGGGGTAGCAAATTAATCACTTGATGTTATGATTCCTGGACCAAAATGGAATGTTGTAAAAAATGATCTGAGCACAAACTTGTAAACGTGTAACCTGACAAAGCACTTCTCATTGCTCAGGACATTTCCTAACAACCTAGAAAAAGTAATTCTTGTGAAGTGCTAAAGAGAATGAATAATATTGGGTTCAATCAACTCTATTTGTGAATCACATGTAATTCAAAACACTAGTGGGAACTAAAAAAGAATATAAATACTAACATCACACCACAGTACCCTCTGGCCCATATATACATACGTGCGTGTGTGTGTGTGTGTGTGTGTGTGTGTGTGTGTGTGTGTGTGTGTGGAGAGAGAGAGAGAGAGAGAGAGAGAGAGAGAGTCAGAGGCTTCAATTAGACAATAAACTTCTTGAGAGCTAAGGCCATGTTTTGTTGATGCTTAGGTTTATAGATTTAGAACTGGAAAGGACCTTAGAGACCATCTGATCCAGCCCCTTCCTTTTACAAATGAAGCAACCAAGGGTCAGACTGAGGTTAAGTGACTTGCCCAAAGTCATCCATTTAGTAAATGTCAGAGGTGGAATAGTGGAATTAGAACCCAGGTCCTCTTACTCCAAATCCAGTGCTCTTTCTTCTGTGCCCCTTACACCAGAGGTCTCAAACACTGCATCACTGGCCACATTATATCCTGCAATAACTCCTTAAAATTTAATTGGGAAATATCTAACAAAACAAGTAAAAATACACTAGAATACAGATAATGTCAATTTTTTTCTAAGTTAATATGCATCCAGTAGGAATCCTTACATATGGTTTAGGGGCCCCATTTCTATTTGAGTTTGACACCGCAGCCTTACACCACTTTGCACAGTATTAATGACCATCATAGGTGCTCACACTGTGTTGTTGTTGAGGTGTTTCAGTCTCATCTGACTCTTTGTGACTCTATTTGGGGTTTTCTTGGCAAGTCACCAGGGCAGTTTGCTATTCCCTTTTCCAGCTCATTTTCCAGATGAAGAAACTGAAGAAAACAGGATTAAATTACTTCCCCCAGGTCACACACCTAGTAACTATCTGAGGTCACATTTGAATTCAAGTCTTTCCAACTCCAGGCCTACCACATCATCTAGTTGTCCTGATAAATATCTGTTCATTAAATCTGTCATTTATTTAAGAAGAATCATTGACCTTATTCAAGTTAGGGCAGGACCCTTCTCTTAGACTTCCCACCCTGAGCCGTACCACATATTCTCATGCCAAATGAGTGAATTATCTGCATATTATTAGCATTTCATTATTCTCCTTCTAGCATACTTGCTTCCACCCCACTATCCTGTGCCACCCTCCTCAATGTAATCATCAGTGATGAGAAAATCCTTAGAGACTTAGCACAGCCATAATGAACCTGCTACTCCATCCTGCCAGCACAACCCTTTTCTAATGAATTTTCAGGGCTAACAGATAAGCAACAGCCTTCAAATTAGATATAATTCCTTTTTAAGAAACTTAAGCCCCAAATTCTGTACAACAGTACTATATTAATGAAAACAAGAACATTTATGGGTCATGTGTGGTTGTAATAAAGCTCCTGCTAGGATTAGTTTATTCAAAACACAAAGATGCCTGCTGTCTTATGTGTGGACTCCAGATACAATAAATTGGTCCTCGGCAAAGCCAGCTTTGCAGAGTCATGAGAAGTACTTGGGAAGGGCCCAGAGCTCTGGGGTCCTCCAGAACACTGAATTACTGTTATAGCTGTGAACACAGAGGATTAGAAGAGTGACCTCCTGTTACCTCCTCTGACCACCTACCTCTCTACCTCTCTCTCTGTACCATATGTACCTCTGTCATCAGGAAGCACTAAGTGGGAAAGAAAATGGAAGGGAATGTGCATTTACGTAGTGCCTATTATGTGCTAAGTAAGCTCTCTATCCTCACAACAATCCTTTAAGGTAGGTGCTGTTATCCCCTTTTACAGCTGAGGAAACTGAGGCAAACAGAGGTGAAATCACTTATCCATAGTCACACAGCTAGTGTCTGAGGGTGGATTTGAACTCAGGTCTTCCTGGTTCCACACCCAGTACTTTATCCACCGCTTGAAGATGCTTAAATATCCTTAAACTTGTCACCAAATTAGATTTCTTTTGTTTCATCCACTCAGTCATGGCTAGTTTGTGACAAAATGGTCTTCTACACCACCCAATACAATAAAACAACCATTTGTCAATTGTTTACTGTGTTCAGAGCACTGCACTCAGATTTTGGAGGAGATACACAATTTAAATAAAACCCTGTGCTAATGAAACTTAAAGAGTCTAGTAGAGGGATGAGACACTGACCCCAAAAGCTATAATTCAAACTGTTATGAAGAGAAGTACACTGCTGATAAATTGTAGTTCCCTCTGACTCATTGGAGCCAATTTGGGGTTTTCTTGGCAAAGACAGTGGACTGGTTTGTCATTTCCTTCTCCAGATCATTTAACAGATGAGGAAACTGAGGCAAGCAGGGTTTAGTGACTTTGCCAGGGTCACAGCTAGCAAATGGCCAAGGCCAGATTTGAACTCGGGAAGATGAGTCTTCCTGACTTCAGGCCAGGCTCTCTATCCACTGCACCGCCACAGCTACCTCCATAAGTAAACTAGAGATTTATAAAACAAAGGGTCATAAGGGATTTATGGTTTATAAAGGGCTTAAAAATATTTTAAATTAATTTGATCCTCATAACAACTGTGCTATTATTCCCCATTTTACAGATGAGGAAACAAGGGTTAGAGCAGCTAAATAACTTGCCAAAGGTTCCACTTCTAATAAATGTCTGGGCAGAATTTGAACCCCAGCCCTCCTGACTCAAGGACCATCTCTCCTGCCACTACACTTCTCTGCTATCACTGCTGGTATGGAAGGAAAGGAGAAATCAAGAGGGGTTCCTGGAAGAGGTGACACTTAAGTTGGGTTTTAAAGGATTAATGAGGCGTTGGGGAGCAAGGACATAACAACCCTTAGGAACAGTCTTAGCAAATGGTGCTGTGTGTTCAGGAAGTCAGAGAATAAACTGGCCAGTTTGACAGGCAAGTAGCATGTGCAGAGGGGAATAGGTCATGATAACTCTGGAAAGACCGGGTGCTGCCAGACTATGGAGGACTTGGAAACCAGAGAGATGAATCTGAATTGTACCATATTTCACTGCATAATCATTGCAGATTTTATGCCAATTTTTTTGCAAAAAAGTAGGTGCGGTTATGTAAAGCTTTAAAAAAATAAGTTGTACCATTATTACTTAAAAATAATTTATTGATAAACTGTTATTGGTACAAGATTAGGATGCACAGAATACTTGTGAATATATGTTAAAATTGGGAAGATGAAAGTCTTATCATGTCATGTGACTTACTCATGGCAGCTTCACCTGTCAGCCTGCTCCCTTGCACCTATGGTTCTTCACTGGGATGAGTGATAATAGTACTGAGGTGCTCTAAACAAACCACACAAGCTAACTTTGGGAAATATGCTGACAATGCACACACTGAAAATTCTGGGCTCGCTGCTTCCAATGTGTGAGAGATAAATGCACATCCATACGCACTGGTGAATACATTGCTGCTCTGTTTACCTTTTCAGCAGCATGACAAACTGAATTTTATCATGTGACAAAAGCTCATAAACCAATTTTTGGACTGAAAAAACAGGGCATGACAATTATCCAGTGGCAACAATTATGTGGTGAAATACAGTATTCCCCATGTACTCAATGCACATTTTTGAGCAGAGGACCTAGGTAGGAATTTCAGCAGGAGTGAATATGGATATACTTGCATACCTTAGACCCATTGCACAAGGGCTTCTTGTGAAGCCCCAAAATTCAGTGCTCTAATTATTTTTAATTCAGCCTGCCAGTTAATAGGATCAATTTACCAGTGTATATTCTGTATTTGCTTAAGCATTCTAAAAGTCTGAGCTAAATTTAGTTCCTCAGACCTTTATTAAATGTCTGTGTCTTATGGCCAAGATGAAGGCTGAACGCTGAGATAACTGTGATGGGCTTTCTATTTGATTTGTACTAACTGCTTAAGGAATTGAGCAGGTTTTGATAACTAAGACTTTAAATAACTTAAGCTACTCACAAACAGTAACAGGATATAATAGCTCAGTAATAGCTCAATGTTCAAACTAAAGGAGTGCATCTCAATAAAGGTGATAAGGAGGTCCAGGAATATTGTGACATCTGCAGTGGAAAAAGACTCTCCTACCCCAGAAGAAAACAGTCAATAAGAACAGGGCTCAGTGTAGGCCATGCTGGAGTGCAAATCCTGATTCTTATCCTAATCACTCTTTATGCAAAGAGAAAAAAACAAAAAAGATGCACTTAGAATTGAGTGGCAAAGGGCTTCCAGAAGCTTACTAGGATGAATCTTCCAAGCCAAGTATTTCTATCTCCGTACTTCAGAGGCACATAATGTTAGAACAAGAAGGCACCTTAAAGCTTATTTAGGCCCAAATCCCTCATTTTATACAAGGAAACTGAAGTCCAGAGAAATGACTCTAGGCAAAGGCCAGACAACTAACTAGGACCAGAGATTTGAACTCAGGGTTCTGATTCTTAGGTCAGTCACTCTACTTCCCCTCCCCAAAGTCCATCTCTGTATTCCTCACCACACTTAATATAATGTCTTGTACATAGTAGGTGCATGATAATAAGTATTCTGAACAAACGGAGTCTCTGATGCATCAAATGTTACCAATTTAGACCATTCTGAAGGGGACAAGGATGGTAGTGACCTTTTCAAAGTAGCCCCTAACTCCAGGATTCAGTTTATATGTCTGCACATTGCAAAAAAACAACAACAACAACAACAAATGTTTTGACAGTGACAGTCCTGCCTTCTGCTACCACACTCCCCTCTACGGATAGCCTCCTTTCCCATCAGCAGAGAGGCAACTCATGGATCATGGAGGGTTAAGAAATTCAGCCACTGGTGAGAAAAACCTAAGTTAAAGTATCATGAATAATGGGCTCCAAGAACTACAGGGACATCAAGTGACAAAATCAATGCTACCTCTTTCAGCCTTCACCACTGTCAACTACCTCACTCTGCCATAGCCATGGAGAACCACAAGAAACATGAGTAGTCCTTTTTGCCTCTGGAGGACTCTGGCAGGACTGGAGTTTATTTCCCTTTCTTTGCTGACACAAGATCTGAAATTGTATTTGGTCAGGAAACAACTTCTGTTTTAACTTTCATTTCCATTTTCATTTCCAGTTTCCTATGAAGAGTAAATGACATGATGCTGATAATGTAGAAATATTTATACTTGGCTCCTCTTTTCCTTACTGGCCCTAAAAATACATTTGCAAAATAGCACTTTGTAGCTTTTACATTTAACACAGAAGTTTAGAACTATGACAGACCCTGGAGATAATTTAATTCAACTCACTTATTTCACAGGGGAAGAAACTGAGGCACAGGGAGAATAAGTGATCTGTCCATGGTAACAAAGCCAATTAATGAAAGAACCAGTGATATACTCCTCCACTTTCCAGAGGATGGAACTGCTTTCTTACAAATTTCCATTTCAGAGTTGAAATAGATAATTCAGGTGTGGTATAGGACAGGCTTGACTCAGGCAAGTTGGGTAGTTCAGGCTCAAAATTAGAATGAAGTAAGAAACTGAGACGATCTAACAGTGGTGGTGAAGAAGAAGAAGAAGAAGAAGAAGAAGAAGAAGAAGAAGAAGAAGAAGAAGAAGAAGAAGAAGAAGAAGAAGAAGAAGAAGAAGAAGAAGAAGAAGAAGAAGAAGAAGAAGAAAAAGAAAAAGAAGAACAAGAACAAGAAGAAGATAATGATGATGATGATGATGATGATGAAGGAGGAGGAAGAGGAGGAGAAAAGGGAAGAAAGTAGTATAGTAGTAGTAATAGTAATAGTAGTAGTAGTAGTAGTAGTAGTAGTAGTAGTAGTAGTAGTAGTAGTTGACTTGACCATAGCAGGAAAAGGATATTCAGCAGGGATTCTGCCTTGATTCTAATGGACATAGCTTTCCTGCATCTGTAGTAGCCATATTGCTCTACTGGTCAGCAGCCTCTTCAGAAACAAACTCTCATTTTCCCTTGCCATCTCTCTCTCTTCTTCAAAGAAAGGCAAATTTTGATGGCCAGAAGCTGCCCACTTAATTCAGGATTTATTGGCTAGGATTCTTTCTTTTCTTTCTTTCTTTCTTTCTTTCTTTCTTTCTTTCTTTCTTTCTTTCTTTCTTTCTTTCTTTTTCTTTCTTCCTGTCTCCTTCCTTCCTTTCTTTCTTTCACTTTCTTTTTGTTCTTTCTTTCTCTTTCTCTCTCTTTCTCTCTTTCTCTCTTTCTTTCTTCCTTCTTTTCTTCCTTTCTTTCTGTCTTCTTTCAAAAAACCTTAAACCCAATTCACTGAAGCTCATAGATTGAACCACAATGATTCCCTGCCAAAGCTCCACTTAATGGCTGTATTTTGGGCCCTCCTGGCTTAGAGTGAATGTCAGTGGTAATTGTTTCTCTTTGGAACAGCAACACTGAGGGTCTTCCCCTCCCAGCTTGATTTTTTTCTCTTTTTTCCTAATTAAAGGGGCCATTCCTTGACTCACTTCTTAAAGAGACCTATTCAATGAATGACTCTTTAACTTACTCACTCTAAGTAAGTACCTGAAAAGGCCTTAGCCTAAAAGGGCCAGGGTCTCCCATTGCATCCTGTGCCATCTCCAGTCCTCCTGATGAATCACTGGATCGCTGGATCCAGATGGCTCAGGAGGAGAAAGTGAGGCTGGTGACCTAGCACAGCCTTTCCTCACTCAAATCAGTCTGCAAATCAAAGTGAACTGCAAGTCATGTCATCATTTGTCTGATGCCATGGGTCGTCTTCGAAAATGAAGGATGAACAAAAGGAAGAGCTGAAGGCACCTAATGCTAAATTCATACCTATTTCTGTTCCAAACCTCCACTTTCAGCAATCTCACAACCATAAATGTCAATGCACCATGCATAGACCCCTTAAAAACCTCCAGATTTTAGCCCCCAAGGCCTTCTGGGAGGTCTGGTTCAGGAGGGACGCAACACCTAGGTGCAGGCCTCTCATATACAAAACTAAGGGAAAAAGAACCTCCTCAGACATAGGAAAAGCAGTACTAGGAAACAAGTATTAGACTGAGGATCTCTTTGTGAACTAGAAGCCTCAATCTTATGAGGGCTAGAATTTTGGTGATCTTTATTTTGTGTCCAGTTAAATTTAGAATTTTAAAGTTTTCACATGTATAAAATGAGGGATTTACACTACATAGACAAATCACTAAGGTCCTCTGAAGCTCAAATAGTCTGAAATTCTATGCTTTATAATTTTTCTCTTTTTTGCATTATTTTTTCTTTTGTTTTACCTTAGTTTCTTGATAAAATTGGCCTTTTAAAAACTTTAAAATTACTTGAGAATTTATCAAGTTATTTTTCTAAATTCTATTAAAGGAGGGAGAAAGTAGCTCAATCCTAGCTGCCAGAATATCATATAGGCTTTCAGAAACCCACTACCAAATCCAGAAAGAGGCAAGGAGTCTTGAAGGTGAAAGACTTGTTTCTTTCCAAGGGAATTCCATCTCAAGCAGACCAACAGACAGTATGTTACAGTCTGATAAACAATATGACATACACTCAAAGGCTTACCTCTTAGCAAAGAAGGAGTATACTAAATTTCATTTTTAGGAGTATACTAAATAAATTCTTATAGGGGCTGGTATTACTTTACATTATGTTAAGATTTATAGCTCTTAGTTTGCCTATGTTCTTTAAGAAACATCAAAGTTAAAAAGCAATAAAAAAAAAAAGTATTTGTTGCTATTTTCAAGAGTTTATCATATGCAGCAGAATATAAAAGCAAGTTTCCCAGCAGTAACAATTAGTGCAAAATCAATGTGGTTGAAAGTGGACAAACTGAACCGTATTCACAGTAACATTAATTTCAGTTTCAAGAGGGGGTGTTTCTTCAAATGGACCTCAGACAATGATGGAAACTGAAATAAATTAGGTACTTTGTCATGTCTGAGTTTGAGGTCTAGTGCCCTTTAGAGCTTCCAATAAGCCACTTGTCTTGGAAATAAAAAGAACTCCTATTATGGTCAGTTCCTAAGTAACTTATGAACCATAGGCCTGGCAGATGGGGAGGCCAAAGGCAGAAAGAAGGGGTAGGTCCAAAGAACAGCACCTTAGTTTTGTTTTGCTGTGATTATAAGCAATGTTGTAAAGTGAGAAAAGTCAGAGCATGTGGGTTCAAATTCCACCTCACTGCACAACATGTCAGATTTTTTTGATGCTGTTTTTTTTTTCTCTCCTTCCTCTTAAAAAAGTCTTTGTTATAAGGAATAGCTCTTAGGAGACAGAATGGAGGGACAGGGGGAAACAGAGGCAATGAAAAACAATAAAGAGCACCAAAAATTTATTTTAAAAGAAATCATTATTCTGTGATGTTGAATATTTCACTTAATCTCTCTGGGCCTCAATTTTCTAATATGTAAAATGAAGCTAGAATAGAATGGCCTCAACATTTTGTTGTGGTTCTCTATCTATGATCCTAATGTTGTCATTTCTGTTAGAATTCTTGCAACACGCTGTAGTATTCCTTTCAAGGATTTACACCTGCCAAAGGTACAATCAACAGTGTTTCCAGCAAAAGTTCTTCTGAATCTGCTTTAATGAAAAGATTAGCCTCATTCACAATGAATAATACCATTTTCACACAATTAACTGCTAAAATTACAGTATTTTTATGAACAGGTTAAGAATATATCCCACCACATGAGACTCAGTAGTCAACCATTATAGTAATATACTGTTGGATAAACCCAAAGACCCCAGTTTTTGGGATAAGAATTCGGTATTTGACAAAAACTGCTGGGAAAACTGGAATATAGTATGGCAAAAACTGGGCATAGACCATCATCTAACACCGTACACCAAAATCAAGTCTAAATGGGTGCATGATTTAGGTGTAAAGGCTGATACTGTAAGCAATCTGGGAAAGCAAGGAATAGTTTACCTGTCAGATTTATGGAGAAGGGAAGACTTTGTGACCAAATAAGAGTTAGAGAGCATTATAAAATGCAAAATAAATAATTTTGATTACATTAAATTGAAAAGTTTCTGTACAAACAAAACCAATGTAACAAAAATTAAGAGGGAAGTGGAAAATTGGGAAAGATTTTTTACAACCAGTATCTCTAAGAAAGGCCACATTTCTAAAATATACAGAGAATTGAGTCAAATCTATAAGAATACAAGTCATTCCCCAATTGATAAATGGTCAAAGGCTATGAACAGGCAGTTTTCAGAGGAAGAAATTAAAGATATCTATAAGCATATGAAAAAATGCTCTAGATCACTATTGATTAGAGAAAGGTAAATCAAAACAACTCTGAGGAATCACATCTTACCAGTCAGATTGGCTAAGATGACAAAA
>JAQQSV010011602.1:0-12966 GCA_028646515.1 Pseudochirops corinnae | reverse complement strand
CCTAAACAATTTAGTAATTGGGTATTACTATTAATTACTGACATTAAATCAGAAATATCTTCACTTTGGTTTTGGGAAGATAATTTCAGTACAATCAATTTTGTTGGAGGGATTTAACCTATAGAAAAATGGATATTTGGCCTAGCCATTATTTCAGTACATCCCAAGTCTTTTGTTAGAACTGGAGTCAGTCCTTGGCCAACGGTTGAAAACTTCTACCTGCAAAGCTGTCTTTATCTCTTAATAGCATTTGATCTTTCTAATAGACCTGGAAGCAGATTGAAAGTTTGGGGAGGTAAGATCAAATAATCCTGTATGTCAAGTGAGAATGATTCCAATGGGGCTTTCTTTGTTCTCCCTCATTCTAACATCACCTTCACTTCTCCCTATATTTGGTGCCTACATGTTGATCTAGCTTGTCAGACTCATGTCTGCCAGACTATAGGCCATTTATCTACTATATATTAATAACAAAGTCCAACAGTAAGAGATAGAAGGACAAATTCCATTTAAAGTTACTATAGACATTACAAAATACTTGAGAGTCTATCTACCAAAACCAAACCCAGGAACTATTTGAAGACAGTTACACAACCCTTTTCACACAAATAAAGTCAGATATAAATACTTGGAAAAACATCACTTGCCCATGGGTAGGCCTAGGTAGTATAATAAACATGAGAATTCTATCTGAATCAATTTATTTATTCAGTGCATACCAATCAAACTACCAAAAATATTTTATACAGCTAGAAAAAAATAATAACACAATTCATCTGGAACAACAAATGGTCCAAAGTATCAAAGGAATTAACGAAAAGAAATGCAAGGGGAGGTGGCCTTGCCATAACATATCTCAAATTATATAATAAAGAAGCAGTCATCAGAACTACTTGGTACTGGCTGAGAAATAGAGTAGTGGGTCAGTGGAATATGGTAGTTATGAAAGACATAGTAGTCACTAACTATAGTAATCTACTGTCTGATAAATTCAAAGATTCTAGCTTCTGGGATATAAACTCACTATTTAACAAAATTTCTGGGAAAATTGGAAAAATAGTGTGGCAGGAACTGGGCATAAAACAACATCTCACACCCTATACCAAGATAAGGTCATAATTGGTACATGATTTGTCTATAAAGGCTGATACTATAAACAAACCAGGAGAGCAAGAAATAGTTTACCTGTCAGATCAATGGAGAAGGGAAGAATTTAAGACCAAACAAGAGACAGAGGAGAATCTAAATTGCAAAATGAAGGATTTTGATTACATTAAACTGAAAAGGTTTTGTACAAACAAAGCCAATGCAACCAAGATTATAAGGGAATCAGAAAGTTGAGAAACAATTTTTATAGCCAGTGCCTCTAATAAGGGTCTCATTTCTAAAATATATAGACCACTGAGTCAAATTTATAAGAAGACAAGTCATTCCCCAATGGATAAAAGGTCAAAGGGTATGAACAGGCAGTTTTCAGGTGAAGAAATTAAAGTTATCTGTAGTCACATGAAAAATGCTTTCATTCACTATTGATTACAGAAATGAGAATTAAAACAACTCTGAGTTACCACATCAAACATATCAGATTGGCTAACATGACAAAACAGGAAAATGATGAATGTTGGAGAAAGTATGGGGAAATTGGAACATGAATGCATTGTTGCTGGAGTTGTGAAATGACCCAACCATTCTGGAGAGCGATTTCGAACTATGCCCAAAGGGCTATAAAATTCAGTAACAATCACATTGCATAATAACTAACTTTCTTAGACCTGGCTCTTCTTAGCAATAGAAGGATCTAAGATAACTCCAAAAGACTGTGATGGAAAATGCTGTCCACATCCAGAGAAAGAATTAGGTAGTCCAAATGCAGTTTGAAGCATACTATTTGCTATCTTTTTTTCTTTGTTGTTTTATTTCTTCTTTCTCATGGTTCTATTACTTCTTTATAATATGAGTAATGTGAAAATATGTTTAATATGAATGTATATGTAGAGCCCATATCAGATTGCATACAATCCAGGGAGGGTGGAGAGGAGGAAAGGGAAGAAAGTTGAAATCTCAAAAACTTATGGAAGTGAATATTGATAACTAAAATAAATTAATAAATTTTAAAAGAATTGATATCTATTCTGAACTTTTAGTTCTTGGTTGATACTTTGCATAAATATATGTTCTTGTTTTAGCCTCATTGTGCACTTTGAGTTCTCTCCTCTAACTAGTTTCTATTTTATTGTTTTCAAAGCTCATGTTTTCTAATCCCTCTTTTTTGTTGTTGTCCCTCACTCTTGCAAATATTAATGTATCAAGGAAATAATGAAAATAGAAACCATGACTAATAGTACAAGTTTCCTTGTATCCCAAATAATATGCATCAGTTCTACCTCCTGCCCTTCTCATTATCATTTTCCCAATTTTGCCATGCAATCTATTCTCTCTTGTTGAATTCTTTCTACCTTTCTGGATGACAGTTGCTTCCCACTGAGGCTAATGGGTGGTGTATGGCCTGGAATAAGTAAAACCTGAGTTCAAATCTGGCCTCAGATTCTTACTAGTTGTGATTCACTGGAAAAGTTCCTTCAACCTTGTTTGCCTCAGTTTCCTTAGCCATAAAATGGGGATAATAAAAGCACCTATCTCATAGTATTGTTGTCAAGCTCTTTGAGAAAGTGGTGTACTTGCGAACCAAACTCCCTGAACATCAGACCCCTTATGAAGTCTTTATCTTACCATACAGAATATGTTTTTTTTTTTGTCCCATGGGAGTGTATTTCAATGGGATTCTTTGCTTCTCTTTCAACTTCTTCCTTTCTCACTTCTGTTCTTCTACAGCCTCTCTTCTTACTGAAAGGTCAGAAAAAAAAATCAATTTCCCTTCATTGTTTACAAATGTTCTTGATTAGGATCCAGCATAGATTTTCCTTTGTCTCCTGGCTTCCCTTTCCCCTTTTATCAACACTCTCATTCTCCAAATTAATCCAACAAAATACATTGATTTACATATAGGAGGCATTGCAACGTTTATTCTATGTTGTTTCAAATCTGCCGCTTCTATTTCTTTAAATTCTGCTTTCATCTGTATCTCATTCATTACAAAAAAGGAAATATCTTAATGAGTGCTGTCTCTTATTGTTGTTCCTTTAAAATAACCTAGTAAGTGTCTTTGTCTTCCTGTTTTTTTCTTTTAATAGTCTTTAGAGATAGCAAAATTTTATTGCTCATTCTTTATTTGGTAGCTGTATTAATTTACCTTGTATTTCTGTTGCTTCAGGTGTTTGCAAATTGAATAATCAGCTTACATCTAGTCTTTTTTTTTTTGTAGGAATGCTTCCTTAGTTTTTCAGAACATGTTAATTTATTCCCTTCTGTGGTTTCTGATTGATCATGTGTTATTTGAATGTCCTTTTCTTTATTTTTGAAGTCTTCATTCTGTTACTTGCCTAATTATTGATCATTGAAATTGTTAAATTTAACATTATGTACCTTGGAAGCATGGTTTTTGTTTTTGTTTTTTTTTTTGCAATCTATCCATGGATACTTTTGAATTTTCTCTAAATTCTTTTAATTCCTTCTATTCTGTATTCAGAAGTTCTGAGCAGTTTTCTTATATTTTTATTTAATGCCAGTGTCCAGGTTTTCATCATAGTTTTATAGGAGATATATAATCCTTAAATTGTTGCTACACATCTTTTGAGATAATTACTTTTTTTTGTTTATGTAGAGATTTTGTATTGTATTAATGTGATTGCTTTATGCTTCATTTTAAAATTATCTTTCAATTTAGTATGTGCATATTCCAAATCTGTTGTTCTTTGATTTGCCTCCTTGAAAAGACTTTGCCACCATGGTTTCTAGGGTTTTTTATTCTGCTCAGTTTCTGCTGTCTTGCTTTAAATTCTATAATTTTATTCCTTTTTAATTTCTCTTTAGATTTTTGTTCCCTCTTTAGTCATGTTTCAACATCCTGTAGCAGTTCCAACTCTCAGAAAACTACAGAATTCTGTGTTTAATTGGGTGTTAAATTTTCTTAGGCCTGAAATATTTCTTTGTTTTTTTCCCCCTAATACATAATTTTCAATTAGTATTTTATTTTCCTCCAGTTACATGTAAAAACAATTTTTAACATGTTTTTAAAACTTTGAGTTCCAAATTCTCTCCCTTCCTCTTTTCCCATCCTCTTCAAGAAAAAGGCAAGTAATTTGATATAGGTTATATACATATAGTCATACAAAACATTTCCATTAATAGTGATGTTGTGAAAGAAAAATAAAGTTAAAAAAGTATGCTTCAATCTGTATTCAGAAGCCATCAGTTCTTTCTCTTGGGATTTTTCATCATAAGTCCTTCAGAGTCGTCTCAGATCATAGTATTACTGAGAATAGCTAAATCATTAATAGCTGATCATACTACAATATTGCTGTTACTTTGTATATAATGCATTTCAGTTTACATCAACCCAAGTTAGTCTTTCCAGGTTTTTCTGAGATCCTCCTGTTCATCATTGCATATAGCATAATAGTATTCCACTATGATCATACACCACAATTTGTTTAACCTTTGTCCAATTAATGGTTGTCCTTTTAATTTCCAATTCCTTGCCCCCAGAAAAGAGCTGCTATAAACATTTTTGTACACATAGGTCCTTTTCCTTTTCCTTTTCCTTTTCTTATCTCTTTTGGGGTATAGACCTAGTAATGATATTGCTAAGTCAAAGCATTCATACCTGCTTTATAGCCCTATGGGCATAGTTCCAAATTGTTCTTCAGAATGGTTGAATCAGTTCACAACTCCATGAACACTGCATTAATGTTTCATTTTTCCCTCATCCCTTCCAACATTTGTCATTTACCTTCTCTGTTCTATTAGCCAATTTAATTGCTATGAGGTAGTACCTCAGAGTTGTTTCAATTTGCATTTCTCCAATCAATAATGAGTTAGAACATTTTTCCATATGGTTATAGAAAGCTTTGATTACTTGAAAACCACTCATGTCTTTTGTTCATTTATCAGTTGGGGAATGGCTCTTATTATTATTATTTTTTATAAATTTGACTCAGTTCTCTAAATGTTTGAAAAAATGAGGCTTTTATCAGAGACACTTGCTTCATTTTTTTCACTTACTATGGCTAACTATATTTTAAAGATACCTCTAGGGACTGGTAAGTTTTTAGTTTATCCAAGGTGGTATGATCTAAGGAGAGGTTGGCCTGGGCTCCAGTCTGTGAGTGACCACAAGCATTTTTTCCTCTGGAATTGTGAGGAGGTTACCTGCTCTCCTGTGGCTGCAAACTCTGAGATGCTAGTGTTCCTACTGACTCTGCGACTGCCACCCAGGATTGTGAGTCAGATCTGAGTATAGGCAAAGCAAAAGAGCCCTGCCTCAGTACTAGCAAAGAGACCCTTATAATCACCTCCTGACCAGTTTGTAGACCCCCTTACTATCAGTGGACTGGGAGTTGCTGCTGCTGCTGATTTGCTGGCGCTCATTTTGCATGGAGCCCAGTCTGCTAGACTGTGCTCCCTTCTACCCAAGTGGGACAGACCTTTCCTGCTGACCTTCTAAATTGTCTCTGACTGAGAGGTCTGGATATTAAGCACCGCTGCCACTAATTAAGTCATCTTGAGGCCTGCTCATAGTTTGCTGGGGCTGGTTTTGTGCTGGCCCAGTCTGCTTTAGACTGTACTCCTCTCTCACTCTGGTGCAACAGACCTTTCCTGCCAACCTTCTAAGTTGTCTTGCCCTGGAAAATTGTTTTACTCTATCTTTTTGTTGGTTCTACCATTCTAATATTTGTTTAGAGCATTATTTAAAGGCATTTGGAGGAGTTTGGAGGAAAACTCAGGTGAGTTCCTACCTTACTCTACCATCTTTGCTCCACTCACTTGTGAAATATTTCTTAGAGAGTTTTGTAGTCTTTTGGATTTTTGCTTCTCATATTCATCTCTGGAGGTGGATAACATCTTCCCTTCATAGGTCTTTTATAGTTGAGTAAAATAATCAGAATAACTTGGTTATTTATGATTATTCCTTAAAGAATATTGCTATCACTGTTTATAACATTCTATTCATTTTGTTAACTTCACTTTTTAATTTCATGCAAGCCTCTCTGTTTTTTAAAATTATTTCTTATATCATAGTAATATTCAAAATCATATACAACAATATGTTTAGCCATTCCCCAGTTGATAGGCATCCCTTCAATTTCCACTTCTTTGCTACCACAAAGAGAGCTAATATTAACATTTTAAAACATGCAGGTTCTTTTTTCTTTTTCCCTGATCACTTTGGGAAATAGACCTAATAGTGGTTTTGCTAGGTTAAAGGGCATACAGTTTTATAACTCTTTGGGAATAATTCCAGATGGTTCTCCAAAATAGTTGCATCAATTCACAGTTCCAACAACACTGTGTTAATGACCCATTTTTTCACATCTCCTCCAACATTTGTTATTTTTCGTTTTTATTATTTTAGTCGATCTGATAGGGGTGAAATGATATCTCAAAGTTATTTTAATTTGCTTTTCTTTAATCAATAATTATTTTAGAGCATTTAATACAACTATGTATAGTGTTGATTTATCAAAAAACTACCTGTTCATATCCTTTCACCATTTGCCAAAGAGAGAATGACTCATATTCTTATAAAGTTGACAGACTTCTCTATACCAGGGCTTCTTCAACATTTTCCACTTATCCTTTTCACTCAAGAACTTTTTACATGATTCTGGGTATATAGATATATATAGGTATATAAACTGGCTATATAATTCAAACATTCACTGATAAATATTTATAAAGAAATCTATTTTAAAACAATTCTTTGGTACATATATAGGCATACATATAATTCTACCATTTATTAAAAATGAAGACTAATTTGCATACTAATGAGATGTATGTGCTTGCTTATTTTTACAAAAATAATTAAATATGGGTAGAATATTTTATACTGTAGGACATAAAGCATTGTTATGTTTTTCAGAGTTGATCGATATTTTGATTATATAATTGTCAATGCTGAGAACACTACTTAGCATAGATATATAGTACAAAATGCAGAATTATGTTTAGGGACATTTCAGAAATTGTTGAAAATTCTGTCTTAATCCAAAGCCAAAATTCATTTAATAATTTTTTTTTAGGAAACTCAAATTTTCAACCTCAATCTCAAATTTTAAAAACCAAATATTTGAACTTTTAATGGCAAATGACTGATATTTCATTTTATTTCAATTGAGTATGGCTTATGAGTTCCACTTAGTTTTTTAGAATCAAAATTTGAAGGGAAGTATTTCTGAAACTTTATCTCCAGGCACTTCAGATGATCAGTTATAACTCTTACAATTAAATCTTTGGGAAGGTTATTTTCAATAATAAAATCATCTGTAGCTCTAAACATTTTCAAAGAACCATTTTCCACCCTATTCTTCAATATGTTAACTTTTTTACTAGAACTTTCAAATTTAGCTTTTAACACTAATGTTACATTTTTCCCCTTGAAGCAATATGTTTAAATCACTGAGTTTTTTTTAAATCTGACAAATAACAGTTTAGAAAGCCATAATAATTATGAAAAATTAACAAAATCACATTTCTGCTGTCAAAAATTTTACAAATTCATCTTTTAATTTCAACCATCTGTTTAAACTTTGCCTTTTGAAAGTCACCTTACCTTTGCATGTAGCAATAAGTTTTTATAATTTATAATACCTTACCAAAGGTTTGAAAACAAATGACTGTTAAGGGTACGGCTTTTAATGAAGTTGATGATTTTGGTAGTATCACAAAACACATCTAATTCTGGTGATTTTTTTTTTTTTGCTATGAATGCCTCCAGATGGATCATGCAGTGATTAAGTGATATGTTCATTGCCACCAGCTTTAATTTTTGATACAAATCCAACATTCTCACCCATCATTGCTCCAGCATAATCTGTATAGACTCCAGAACAATTTTTGTGTTGTAAACCTTCATTTGTGAAAAATTCATAAACTTTAAGATATACATCTTTCCCTTATGTCCCCTTCCAAAAGGTGACAAAGCAATAATTCCTTAAGTGTGCTACCTTCATAAATATACCTTACATTAAGTAACAACTGTTCCATGTTAAAAATATCAATTGTTTGATCTAACTGAATTGCAAACTTTGGGCTGCCCTTAAATCTGTTAATAAGTTGCTGGGATAGGCCATTTACTAATTTCAGAAAATCTTTTTGAAATAGTACCATTTTTTTTCCCACAGAAATGATCTTTATTATAAAAAGTTTGTGAAGCCATCATTACATAAATAATTTCCCCTGCAAGATTGAATATTATAAGGTAATACTGTTACTTAAAATTATTGTTCAATGGAATGGTGTACACTTTTTTTGTGGACATCATTTTTACCCTTTGTATAATTCAGTAGAACAGTTTAAAGCTAAGAAATTTTTGAACAAAATCAATTGTGAAATGATGTAACAGTATGAAGTCCATCTGATATTCTGTAATCATGTATTTCTGTACTTTTAATTAATTAATTAATTAATTTTTAGTTTTCAACATTCATTTCCACAGGATTTTGAGTTCCAAATTTTCTCCTTTTCTCTCCCTTCCCCCCACCCCAAGATGGTTTGAATTCTGATTGACCCTTCCCCCAGTCTTCCTTTCCTTCTATCATACCCCTCTTTATCCCCTTCCCCCTTAGTTTCTTGTTGAGTAAGATAGATTTCTCTACCACATTATCTGTTTATCTTATTTCCCAGTTGCATGTAAAACAATTTTTAACATTTGTTTTTAAAACTTTGAGTTCCAAATTTTCTTCCTTCTCCCCTCCCCACCCACTCTCATTGAGAAGGCAAGCAATTCAATATAGGTTATACATGTGTAGTTATGCAAAACACTTCCATAATAGCCATGTTGTGAAAGACTATATTTCCATTCATCCTATTGCTTCCTCACACTTATTCTATTTTCCCCTTTGATCCTGTCCCTTTTCCAAAAAGTGTTTGTTTCTCACTACCTCCTCCTCCAATCTATCCTCCCTTCTATCATGCATACCCCCTTATTTCCTTCCCACCTTGCTTTCCTGTAGGGTAAGATACCCAATTGAGTGTGTATGTTATTCCCTCCTTAAGTCAAATCAGATGAGAGTAAGGTTCTTTCATTCCCTCTCCCCTGCCCCTCTTTCCCTCCATTGTGAAACTTTTTTCTTGCCTATTTTATGTGAGATAATTTACCCCATTCTATCTCTCCCTTTCTCCTTCTCTCTCACCCCTTAATTTTATTTTTAGATATCATCCTTTTCTATTCAACTCACCCTATGCCATCTATCTATCTATCTATCTGTCTATCTATCTATCTATCTACCTCCCTACCTGTCTGTCTGTCTCTGTCCTGTCTGTCTGTCTATCTATATATTTATTTATCTACCTCTCTCCCTACCTCTCTATTTCCTACAACTACCCTAAAACTGAGAAAGGTCTCATGAATTACAAACATCTTTCTGTGTAGGTTCAACTTTGATAAGTCCCTTATGATTTCTATTTCCTATTTACCTTTTCATGCTTTTTTAGAATCTTGTATTTGAAAATCAAATTTTCTATTTAACTCTGATCTTTTCAGCAAGAGTGCTTAAGAGGCCTCTATTTTGTTGAATTTCCACATTCTCCCCTGAAGTGTTATACCCAGTTTTGCTGGGTAGGTGATTCTTGGTTTTAATCCTAGCTCCTCTGACCTCTGGAATGTCATATTCCAAGCTCTTCAGTACCTTAATTTAGAAGCTGCTAGATCTTGTGTTATACTGATTGTATTTCCACAATACTCAAAATGTTTTTTTTCTAACTGCTTGCAATATTTTCTCCTTGACCTGGGAACTCTGGAATTTGGCTAAAATATTTCTAGGACTTTTACTTTTGTGATCTTTTTCAAGAGGTGATCAATGGATTCTTACAATTTTTATTTTTCCCTCTGATTCTAGAATATCAGGGCAGTCTTCCTTGATGATTTCTTGAAAGGTGCTGTCTAGGCTCTTTTTTTGATCATGGCTTTCAGGTAGTCCAATAATTTTGAAATTATTTCTCCTGGATCTATTTTCCAGGTCAGTGATTTTTCCCATGGGATATTTCACATTGTTTTCTCATTTTTTCATTCTTTTGGTTCTGTTTTATAATTTCTTGATTTCTCAAAAAGTCATTAGCTTCCATTTGCTTCATTCTAATTTTGCAAGAATTATTTTCTTCAGAGAACTTTTGGACCTCCTTTTTTATTTGGCCAACTCTGCTTTTGAATGCATTCTTCTCCTCATTGGCTTTGTGGACCTCTTTTGCCATTTGGGTTAGTCTATTTTTTAAGTTGTTATTTCTTCAGTATTTTGGGGGTCTTGTTAAGCAAACTGTTGACTCAGTTTTTGTGATTTTCTTGCCTCACTCTGATTTATCTTCCCAATTTTTCCTCTACTTTTCTTACTTGATTTTCAAAATCCTTTTTGAGCCCTTCCATGGCCTGAGAACAATTCATATTTTTCTTAGAGGCTTTGATGAAGATACTTTGACTTTGTTGTCTTCTCATTGTACGTTTTGATATTCTTTGTCATCAAAGTAAGATTTTGGTTTTTTTTGTGGTGTTTATTCATCTTCCCAGCCAAATACTTGATTTTCTAACTGCTTTTCAAGGCAGGACTCTGCTTCCAATGGGTGTAGGCATGAAGGTGGGTATGGGTGTGGGTGTGGGTGTAGTGTCCCAGGCTCCTGGGGTTTTGTATCAGCTGCTGGATCTCCTACCATCTGTGGTCCCAGAGCACTAGAAGCAGCCACTGATGGTGCCACTGCTTCTCCCACTGCCACAAATAGCTTTGCAGTTTGGAGGCTGGGTCAGGACCATGTGCTCCTCTTTTACCCAGGTCCCACAGAATTCCCCTACTGATCTTCCATGCTGTTCTCAGTGTTTGTGTCTTGAGAAGTCTGGAAATCACCACAGCTGGCAGCAGTTTAGTCTCCTGACTCCTGTGCTGTGGCCAAAAAGGCCATTCCTTTTTGAATGATCTCTTTGGGATACCTACCTATAGTGGTATTGCTGGATCAAAAAGTTTGAACAGTTTGGTTGCCCTTTGGGCATAGCTCCAAATTGTTCTCTAGAATCACACCCAGCATTTCTCCACTGGACTTTGCTCTGCTCCCAATTCAGTGTGATGTCCCCTTCTTGTCAGTCTTCCAGGCTGTTAGGCTGAAATGTGTTTCACTCTGTCATTTTGTGGGGTCTGCAGTTCTAGAATTTGTTTTGAGTCATTTTTACAAATATTTAGAGGGATTTGGGGGTAGACTCAAGCAAATCCCTGCTTTTACTCCATCATCTTGGTTCCACCGCCCAAAACAGTATCATTTGATAAAAGAATTTTACAAATTTTATCCCATACTTTTTCCCATGAACTATTTATGAAAGTTTAATAGCAGCAGGTAACACAGGATCTTCTCCTATCACATAGGGCTTTTTGGTTTCATAACCTACAGGTAAATAATTTTGATTGACAATAACAAATTTCTCAAAACCTTGTTTTTCTTTATTTGAGAATTTTAAATTTGTTCAAAATATTCCTTTGGTTTATTGTAGTATATTACATGTTTGGTATTAAGATGTCATTTTAGTTTGCCTGATTTCATGCGCTCCACAGCTAAAAGTTCATTACAGATTAAGCAAAGAGGTTTTTCCACACCATCATCATTATAAGTAAATGCATATAGCAAAAATGATTCAACATATTTTCTTTTTCAGTGACATAGGAGAGAACAGACTGGGGGAGGGGGGACACACTGGGATGGCTGTTTTGGGTCGGTGGGTGGGGGAAAGAGGGGGAGAAAATATGTAAATCAAAATCTTGTGGAAATGAATGATGCAAACTATAATAAAAAAAAACATATTTTCTTTTTCTTGTCAATTTAGGTGTACTACAACCTGGCAGTGAAGACTGTGCCACATTGTTATCAGTATTTTTACCTTTTTCTGTCTCAATTTTGCCATTTATCCATAAGTGAAAAACTATTAAAAAAAAACTTTTACTGTTGCCAAATTTTTGTGACCCCCACATTAAGTTACATGACCCCATATGGGATCATGACCCACAGTTTAAGAAGCACTGTTCTATATACTTGAGATATGACATCTTTATTTGAGTAACTATCTATAAATATTTCCACTCAATTTTCTGTTTGCCTTAAAATCTTGACTATATTGCCTTTATTTGTACAAAACTTTTTTTAAATGTAATATAATCAAAATTATTCATTTTATATCTCCCAGTGCTCTCTATCTCTTGCCTATTCATAAATTTTTCTCCTATCCATAAGTGTGAGAGTTAATATGTTCCATGTTCTTCTAGTTTTCTTATGATATCTCCCTTTCTACCTAGATCATATTTCCATTTTTACCTTATCTTGGTAAATGGTACAAGATTTTGATCCATACTTAATTTCTGTCAGACTGCTTTTCAGTTTTCCCAACCTTTTTTTCTTTTTACCATAGTGTATTCTCATCTCCAAAGTGTAATTCTTTACATTTGTCAAAAAGGTTAGTATAATTATTTATTACTATTTACGATTGTCTGCCGTCTACTTTGTTCCACTGATACATTTTTCTATTTTTCACCCAGTATAAGATATTTCATAATTACCGCCTTGTAACATAGTTTAAGATTTGGTACTTCCAAACCTCCTTCCTTTCCTTTTTTTTCATTTTTTTCATTTTTTAACTTTTCTTCCTACAAATGAATTGTATTATTTTTTCTAGCTCAATATTTCTTTTGTTAATTTCATTGGAATGGCATGGAGTAAGTACATTAGTCGGAAAGTCATTTTTATTATAATGGCTCTGTCAAGTCATAAGCAATTAATATTTCTACAATGATTTAAAACTGATTTTATTTGTGTAAAAATTATTTTTAAAATTATGTTCATATAGTTCCTGGGTTGGTATATTCTTAAGTATTTTATACA
>JAQQSV010011601.1:0-12966 GCA_028646515.1 Pseudochirops corinnae | reverse complement strand
TCTATCTATCTATCTATCTATCTATCTATCTATCTATCTATCTATCTATCTATCTATCCAGCCATCTATCCATTTATCCATCTATCCATCTTTCCATCTATCCATCCATCCACCCATCCATCCACCTACCTACTTACCTTTTTATCTACCTATCTATGACAGTCCATCTACGTCTTTCTCAGTTGCTCAGTTTTTGTGTCTCTTCCATCTCTCCCCCAGCTGTCTTTCTGTCTCATTAGCTATCTGTCTTCATATGGCTGTATCTCAGCCACATAAGTAGTAAAGGTGGACGATGAGATGGCTTCAAGATTAGATAAAAATAAGTGCTGCTGATGGTGCTGATGGATGATGAATGGTTCTTAATACTTCTCCCCAGTCACTTTCTCAGTCTATGAAACTGGAAAGTATGACCAGCTTTATCAGGGGGTATTGTGAAAATGGTGCTAAGATTCTTCCAGGATCCCAACTGCGGTCATCTTTGACTTGAAAATGAATCCTCCCTGAAACACATACAGTAATTGTCCATTTGACGTTTGTTGGAAGAACTCCAGGAAATACATTTTACCTTTGGATAACACTAATTGTTCAGAATTTTTTCTTTCATTTTGTGTGTATTTACCTCACTGACACTTTGGCCCTTTTGGCTTCTGCTTCCTCACTTATAATTTCAAAGAACAAGTCTATTCTCTCTTCTACAGGATAATCCTTCCAATACTTGAAGAAAGTCATTATGATATCTTTTGGTCTTTGGCTCATCAGTTTGTAGATTTAGAGCTAGAAGGGTCTTCAGAAAGAGGTCCTCTAATCCAGAAAAACCTCCAATCCAGCATTTTCATTTGCTTTTTTTTTGGAGGGGGTAAGGTAGAGCAATTGGGGTTAAGTGACTTGCCCAAGGTTACACGGCTAGTTCTTTGTATTAAGTGTCTGAGTCCGGATTTGAACTCAGGTCCTCCTGATTCCAGAGCCGGTGCTCTATTCACTGCACCACCTAGCTGTGTTGAGTATTTTCATTCGATAGCTATGGAAACAGAAGCTTAGGTAGGAGAAGTCACTTGTCCAAGGTCACTTAGGAAGTACATACCAGAGCTGGGATATGAGCCCCAATCCGGATCCCAAATCCTGCATTCTTCCTATTTTACCAAGTGACCTCTTCCCCAGATCAGATATGCACAGGCCTTCAGTTGAATCTCACATGTCATGAACTTTCTTGGGTTTTTAATATCCTGTTTGCTTTCCCTTCTCTGGATGGTATAACTTAACAACGTAGTTTCCAGAGTGAGATCCTCGGACCTGAACTCAGTACTACCAGACATGGTCTGAACAGGGCCATGTGCAAGAGGAACTATCAGCTTCCTAGATCTAGACACCATTGCTCTCTTGAAGCAGCCTAAGACTGCACTTGCTTTCTTGGATGCAATATCACATGATTGACACATAGAATAACTGCTCTCTCCTCTTCCTCTACTATATTCCCTTTAATTTTTTTCAGATGAATGACCATCTAATCAAGCCTCTCCTATCATGTGCTTGTAATTTGATTTTTTGAAGCCATGTAAGAATGTATCTCCATTAAATGTCTTAATAAATTTAGTGCAATGTTCCAGCCTGTCAAACTATTTTTAGATTGTGACTCTGTCATCCAATGTATTAGCTCTCCTTCCCATCTTCGCTTTGTCTGCAAATTTGAAAAACCTGTCATCTATGCATTTATTCAAGTCATTGATAAATATGGCACAGGGTCAAGCAGAGATCCCTGGGGACCCTCCCTAGGAGATTGCCTGCCAAGTTGAGATTAAACCATTAATCACTATCCTTTGAGTTCCACCAGTTTCAGATCCAACAAACTCAACTAAAATTTAGCTCACTTTTTTCTCTCCCTTCTACAATAATACTATGGGAGATTTCATCCACATCTCTCCCCCCGCCCCAAATCGAGGATATCTATAGCATCCACCTGATCTACCAGTTCTGTAACTCTACATGAAATATACTTGAAGCCATGCTGGCTTTTTGTGATTGCTGCTTCCTTTTCTACATGTTCACTAGCCATCCTTCTGATAGTTCATATTAGAGGTCTGAAAGAAATCTAAGTCAAGTTAGAGGATCTTTCATGTGATGAGCACAATGCTGTGGATGTAGTTTTACCTAGAGCTTAGCAGAACTTTTGATAAAATATCTCATACTATTCTTGTGGAGAAGATGGGGAGGCATGGATTGGATAAAAATGCCATCAGATGAATTCAGAACTTAGGGACTTCAGAACTGATGAATTCAGAAGGACAGCCTTAAAGTGTCATTGTTAATAGCTTAATGTCAACATGGCAGGAGACTTCAGGGGGAGTACTCCAGGGAACTGTACTTGATCCTGTGATGTTTTAACATATTAATCAATAACTTAAATCAAGGCATGGATGTCATGCTTATGAAACCTGCAGATGGCACAAAGCTGGGAAGAAATGCTAATCCAATGGGTGACAGAATCAGGGTCCAAAAAGATCTTGACAAGCAGAGAACTGGGCTGAATTTAATGAAATGAACTTTAATAGGAACAAATGCAAATTCTCGGATATAAGATATAAGATGGAAGAGGCTTGGTTAGTTAGCAGCTGTTCTGAAAAGGATCTGGGTTTTTTTTTTTTTTTAGCGAATTGCAAGCTCAATATGAGTCGGCAGTATGATGTATAGACTTGGGCAGTGGGGAATGGCTACCAAGAACAGGGATGTTGCAATTTCACTGTAATCTGCTGTTGTCAGTTCTCATCAAGAATAAGGCATTCAGTTCTGGGTGCAATCATTTAGAGAGGACATTGACAAACTAGAATGTGTCCAGAGGAGGGAAAGCAGGGTGGACCAGGCCTTGAGTTTGTGGGATATGAAAATTAAAGGAACCAGTCGTGTTTAATCTGGAGAAGAGAAGATTCAGGGGACACGTGCTTTCTGTGTTCCACTGTTTGAAAGGCTGTCATGGAGAGAAAGCCTTCCACTTGTTCTGTTTGTCCAAGGGGTGGATACAGTGGTGTACCTGGAGTCAGGAAGACCCAAGTTCAAATCCTTTCCCAGGTAGTTATGAGTTGTGTGACCCTGGGCAAGTCACTTATAATATTCTGCGTAGTTTTTTTATTGCTTGTTACTATTATCATTATCATGGTTGTTATTGGCCTGTTGGAAGTTACAAAGAGGCCAATTGAAGCTTGATTTCATGAAAAGATTTTTAACAATTAGTGTGGTCTCAAAGTGGAATGGCTTCCCTCCAAGGAGAGGTGGGATCCCTCTCTTTGGAGGTCTGCATGCAGAGACTGGATGACCATTTCTCAGCTATATTATAATGAGGATTACTTCATGTATGGATTAGACTAGATGGCCAGCCATCTCCGACTCTCAAATTCCATGATTCCTTTACAATATGAGCTCTTTGAGAGCTTTGCCTTTCTTTATATTGTTAGTGCTTAGCACAGTATCTGGGCAGCTAGGTGGCACAGTGGATAGGGTACTGGGGCTGGAGTCAGGAAGACTCATCTTCCTGAGTTAAAATCTGACCATAGGCATTTAGCTGTGTGACCCTGGGCAAGTCACTTAATCCTGTTTGCTTCAGTTTCCTCATCTGTAAAATTAGCTGGAGAAAGAAATGGCAAACCATTCCAGTATTTCTGGCAAGAAAACCCTAAATGGGGTCACAGAGAGTTGGACGTGACTTGAACAGTAACAAAGCCTAGCACCTGCAACATGATAAACTCTTAGTCAAGGTTTAAGAATAGTCCCTTTCCCTGATGAACAGATAGAGTTTCCCATTACTTCCTATGGCAGATAGATACCAGAGCAGAAGGTTACAAATCTTGGCTGTAATTCATACTGGCCATGGGAATGTGGCAAATCGTTAATTTTCTCATTCTTATTCATATATAAAAATTAGTATGATGCTTGTACAACCTACTTTGTAAACTACACAATTATGTATCAATGAATTTTATCACCATCATCATTGATACTATTTTTATTGACTTAAATAACCTTTGTTTCTGCCTTTACCAATTCTAAAAGGAAACTCATCGTGGATTTTTTTGTTTCTATCATGTACACCAGTTGGCCAGAATGCCTTTTATGATGGGACAGTGTTTATTCTTAATTAAGAGCCATTTTTGGTGCAGTGTTATTTCCACCAGGCAATTCATCTTTGAAGCTTTTGTCACTTACCAAACCTCTACCACAAAAGCCACATTTAATAGATACTTTTTCCTGTAGGAGGTTTTGGGGAGGAAATCCTTTATATGCCATGGAAAATGTGACATCTAGAGACAAATTTACAGTAAGCATGTGGGCTGTCTACTGGTATTCCTTCAGAATATAAGTAGAGTTTGTGTGGAGCAGAAAACAGATGAATTTCTGTTCCCAAGGTATGGAAAGAGGTCTTGTAACTAGAAATTGACTGCTCAGGAATCTTTTTCCCAGATTTGAGAATCTAGGCAGCTCTGATCCTCCATTTCACCCTGTCAAATTCTGCTCTAGGACTTCCTATGAAATAAATTCTTGATCATCTGAAAAGCCTGAAGAGGTTGGCATGTTCTTTTCTAACCATGCTGCCCCCCAACAATCAGCATCCTCCCTATCCTCCCTACCTCAAACATTGGTAGTGAGACAAATAAATTTTAATGAAGAAGGGTTCTATTAGTTAGGTAACTGGCTTCTGCAGGGGATTGGAGAACAGTCCCAAACAGCATTTCTGACTGTTGGTTGGCCTGTACCTGAGTTTATATTTTTCAAGTGAAACTTTGGTTGTGGGGAATAATCTGTTCGTCTCTTGACATCCTCTTGAATTTGTTATTTTGATTCTGTCTGGGATCAAATTATACTAAAAAGGGTCCTGAATGTAGAGTCAGAATACTAACATTGGAATTCTGGTTGTGCCATTTACTAGCTGCCTAAGCATGACAAAATCACCTGATCTCTCTGAAACCTCATTTTACTCATCTGTAGACTGAGCAGAATAATACTTGCAGCTCCTACATTACAAGGTGGTTGTGAAGAAAGCTTTATTATCTGCAAAGTGCTAGGAAAGCCTGAGTTGTTGTCCCATCTAAGCCACAGGCAGGACTCCCTATCAGTCAATTGATCTACAAGCATTTTTATTTTTGGTTTTTGTTTTTTAACATTCAAAGGCAGCAAGTCTTTAATAAATACCTACCATATGCAGGGGGAATTGCCAGGAATTGAAGATTCAAAAATAAAAACAAAAATAATAATAAAGCACCACCAAAAATAACCAAAAGAAAGAAAGAAAAACCCACAATCCTTTAAAAAATTTTCAGCATCCTTTTTTTGTAAGATTTTGAGTCCCACATTTTTCTCCCTCCCTGCCCTCTCCTTTCTTTTCCCTTTCTACCCCTCCCCCCTTCCCCTTTCCAAAGACAGCACGTGATCTGCTGTAGGGATACGTGAACAATCATATTAAACACATCTCCTCATTGGCCATGTTGTGAAAGAAGAATCAGAACAAAAGGGAGAAACCATGAGAAAGAAAAAACAAAGAGGGTGAAAATAGCCTGCTTTGATCTGTGCTCAGAATTCCATAGTTCTTTCTCTGCATGTGGCTGGCATTTTCATTACAAATCTTTCGGAATTCTTTATATAAAATTTCTCATCGTGTTGTCATTATAAGCTCTGTAAGGACATTGGCTGAGAAGGATCAAGTCTATCAAAGTGCGTTATTGCGCAATGTTGCTGTTAACTATGTTCAGTGTTCTCCTGGCTCCACTCCACTCAGCATGAGTTCGTGCAAGTCTCTCCAGGTGCTTTTGAAATCCACCTGCCCATCATTTCTCATAGCACAATAGTGTTCTATTACATTCATTCAACAAATATTTATTAAGCACCTACTGTGTTCAAGGCCCTATTCAAGCTCTCCTCTCAAGGAGGTTACATTCTGTCCAGAGAGACAATAAGGACGTATATGGTATTTAGAGAACAAGTATAAAGAGAACACAAGCAAATAAATACAAGGTAGTTAAATGAAAAGTTATTTAGCAGGGAGGACAGTAGTAGTTGGGGGATCAGAAAAAGCTTCATGGAGGTACAAGAGGGAGAATAATCAGGAACAGGGGACTAGCTGTGCAAAGACATGAAGATGGAACATGGAGTGTCATGTTTGAAGAACAGAGTTGGCCAGTCTGATTGGATTGCAGAGTGAAGAAGGAAGAGTAATATCCAACAAAACTGGAAAGGCAGGTTGGAGTCAATCACAAAGGGCTTTAAAAGTTAATTTTGTTGTTGTTCAGTGGTGTCCAACTCTTCATGACTCCATGTGGGGTGTTCTTGGCAAAGACACTGGAGTGGCTGGCCATTTCTTTCTCCAACTCATTTTATAGATGAAGAAACAGAGGCAAACAGGGTTAGGTGACTTGCCCAGGGTCACACAGCTAGTAAAGGTTTGATGCCAGATTTGACCCCAGGCTGATGAGCCTTCCTGACTCCAGACCCAGCCTTCTATCCATGAAGCCACCTAGTTGCCCCAGCTAGGTTTAAAAGTTAAACAGAGAAGTTAATATTTGATTCTAGAGGCAATAGGGAACCATTAGAATTGACCAAGTAGGGGAGTAACAGGCATTTTTAACATGATTTAAGCAAAATCACATTGGCAGCTTTTTAGAGAATGAATTGGAGTAGGGAGAGATTTGGGGCAGGCAGACAAATTAAGAGGTTATTGCAGTAATCTAGGCGAGAGGTAATGAGAGAGTGAATTGAGGTGGTAGCTGTTTGAATAGAAAAAAGCCATATATGAGAGATGTTGGGGAGGGGAGTAGAAATATGAAGATTTGGCAAATGATTAGATATGGTGGGATAAGGGAGAGTGAGGATTCCAATTCAGTAAAGGTTTATTAAGTGCCTAGGATGTGTCAGGCGCTGTGTTAAATGTTGGGCATGAAAAAAGAGACAAAAGATAGTCCTTGCCCTTGCGGAGCTAACAATCTAATGGGAGAAAAATGCCAAGGTTACAGATTTCAGAGGCAGGAATAATGGTGGTGACTTTGATAGAAATAGGAAGTTTGTAAGGCAAGTGGTGTGATGGAAATAATATGCCCTCCCCCCTAAGTTAGATTGGTTTAATTTTTCCCTGTAATATGTTGACACTATCCTTGATATTTAATTGGTTCCGTGGACTAAAACTTGGGTCATTGAGGTAGCTTCCTGGCTGCCTGGGTACAAAACATATAGATCACGAGGGGTAGAAGTTCCTCCCTCTGGCTTGTGACCACAGACCAGCAGTAGGAACCGCACTGGGAAGCAATGTCCATCTGAACCAATGCTTTAACCCAGAGGAATATCCATTTCTTGCTCTGAATGCCTGTCCCTTGTTATGGCTGAGTAAACTTCCTTTAGTTAACTGTTAGATGGACTATGAGTATCTTATTTCATTCAGATTTTAGACCTAAATTACCAGGGAACCCAAATGAGTCAGATCCAGTCCATGACAGGTAGATTTGTGAGAAAAGATAATGAGTTGTTTTGGACATATTGAGTTGGAGATATCTGGGATATCCAGTTTAAGATTTCCAAGTGACAGTTAGTAATGAGGAATTGAAACTCAGGGGAGAATGAAGCTACATATATACATTTTTGAGTCACCTATGTATGTGGGCATAATTAAAACCATGGAATCCGAGAGAGAGAGAGAGAGAGAGAGAGAGAGAGAGAGAGAGAGAGAGAGAGAGAGAGAGAGAGGCAGAGAGACAGAAAGAGAATGAGACTGATCAAGGTTACATTCTGTTGCATGGAATCAAGGTCACATGTAGAGGGATTTACTTTGGCACTTAGGGATTGAAAGAATGGGTGAGAAAGTGGGAGATGATTTCAAGGAGGGTTCCATGAAGAGAAATGAAGAAGAGGAGTGGTCCTCAATTTTCTCATTGAAGTCATAGGTTCTCTTCCTCAACTGAGAGGAGAGGAAGAGATTTAATGAGAGAAGACAAAATTTGAATACTGTTCTGTGGTGAATGAGATAGGAAACCAATTAGAGGGGAATAAAAGGACTGCCTTGCTGCAGTGAGGGCCAAGTTAAAGTTGGATAATGTGAATTTCCAGTGTCAGCAGGATTGTGTGATGTTTTCCAGCTTCATTCAGCAGCATGTGAGGAGGAGTAGAGAAGGCAGATGGTTGGAGTAATCCACAGCTGAGGTTTGGCAAATGATGAGCCATGATAGGACAAGGTGGTGAAAGATTTGAGAAGAGAGGACATTTGTCCTATAGCTCTCTTCCCTTTCACAGCCAGATTTAGAGAAAAAGCTGTTTCCACTCGTTGCCTCCACTTCCTTTCCTCTCCCTCACTCCTCACCCTCTCACAGTTTGGCTTCCATCCCCATCACTGGACTGAAACTGCTTTCATGAAGATCACGAATGATCTCTTTATTTCTAAAGCCGATGGCTTTTTTTCTCAGTCCTCCTCTTTCTTGACAATATTGACTGCTTTCTTCCTCTCTGCGCTTTGTCACATTGCTTTCTTGTTTCTTCTCCTTCCTGTGTGAACTGTCCTTCACAGTCTCACTTGCTGGGTCAACATCCATATCGAGACCCCTAACTGTGGGTGTTTCCCAAGGTTCTGTTATCTCTCTTCTCATTTTTCTCTACACTCTCTCTTGGTGATCTCATCCATTGCACAGCAGAACTCTGCATAAGGGTAATTCTCTCAGGATATTTATCATCTCTCCTACTTCACTCTAATATGTTAGTTCCTCTATCCCCTCTACCTTTTCCATGGTTTTACATTCTCCCTGAGCTCCTGAATCCTGGCAAATTCTAATTGTTTGAGAGAAGTAAATATGTCATAATAACCACAATAACAGTAGTCATAGTTAGCATCTGTCTAGTACTTTATGGTTTGCAAAGCTCTTTTACATATAGTATCTCATTTGATATGAAAATCATGAAATGTAGGTGCAGTTATTATCCCCATTTTATGGGTAAGGAAACTGAGGCTTAAAGAGTTCAAGTAACTTGCCCAGGGTCATATACTTAGTAAGTATCTGAGGTAGGATTAGAATTCAGGTCTTTCTGACTCTGGGTCAAGCTCTCTCTCCACTATGCTCTGTAGCTGTTTAAAGCTGACATTTTCTCTGATGAAATTGTTTCTGTGATTTGTTCTTTGGTACACATCCTTTAGGATTATATTATTTAGTCTCAATATAAGTTTGAATCTTTTTAAAAATGACCTTTTTATTATAATTGTCATCTACTTTTCTGTTTAATATTTCTGTTTTCCCGCAATTGTTTAAGAGGTTGCGGTTATTGTTTTTTCCCTAGCACATGGTAAGTTTTTGTAAATGTTCCTGGCAAAGCAGATAAATAATGTAATTTTCCTGTTTACCTATTTTAGTTCTGCAGGTTTTTACTGTTGCCACTCTTGAGTTCAAGATTGTTAGCCCTGCTTTTTTGGGGGGGATTCACCTGAGTCATAATAGATTTAGCTTCAGCCTCTTATTTTTATCTCTATGTGAATTGTTGTTTCAAATGTGTTTCTTGGAAACAATAAACATGTTGTTGGATTCTGCTTTATAATCCTATTACCTTCCTCTACTTTATTGGTGAGTTCATCCCATTCACATTCATGATGCTTATTGCTATCTGTGCTTTGTACTTTGATCTTCCTTGCGCCTGCATGGTCCTCTTAACAGGGGTGGAGAAGAAGGTGGGATTGGGATCAATTCTAGAAATCTCTTATTGGAGTAGTCTGATTCTACTCCTTTGCCCTTCATTACTCAGCCAATATCCAGATCATTGGTTCTTATACTTTATTTCCATTTAATCTCCCCTAATAATTAGCCTTCTATAGCTGGTTTGTTTTGCTAGTGAATATTTCCCCTCTCTGTTAAAAATAATTATTATGAACTAAAAAATTATTAACTCACACAGACTTTTCCCTATACAAAGTCAGAAAATGAGTGTATGCATGATGAACGGAGTGGGTTGACTGAAGTCTGGGCCTAGATTTAGTGGCTCAATGAAGCAGCCACAATTAAGATAGTAGGGCCCCAGGGCAGGAAATGTACCTCTTGACTAAAGAAATTGAAGTATGATTTGGTTAAGAGGGAGATGGCCTTCCATCCCTAATTTATGGTTGAGTATTTCATTAATGGTCGTCCTCTTTTCTCGATAACTTACTTCATCTTTAATGTAAGGGCCAATACCCTCCAAATGGGTTTCAGTTAGTCATATCAGCTTCTTCTAAGGGAAAATCATTGGTGTATTAATTAAATGATCCACATAAGAGTTTGACCCTATCATCTGATTGTAGAACCCTTTGAAAAAGCATGAAAGGAACAAGGAAGAGAATAGTGTAGAAATTTTATTCATGAAGGGATTTATAAGCAATCATGCATGTCCAGTTGCCACCTGACTCTGGGAATTAATGCCTGGGCTTGAAGTTCAGTTCATGAATATTGCTTTTTGCTATGTTGACAGTAGTAGGAATGAGGCTGATTCTCTAGAAGAAGCATGTCAGCTATTCTAGGTTCATTGTACCCAGCTGCTCTATCCCCCTCCTTTTCTCTTCATCTTTTCCCCTCAGCTTAAAATAAAGGCCCAGGGGGAAAAACCCTTTGAAAATCAGGGTTATGGAGCAGAGAAATGCCACCTTCTCCCAGAAGGACATACAGCACTGGAGAATGGGGCGTTTTATTCTTGCCAAAGCTGAGTTGATTGGGATTGAGAACAACTGCTGAGTTAAGTCGACCTACAGTGTTCATCAGTGATTGCCCACAGATTATGTCCAAGCTGGAAGCAGCAGTGGGCCGATGAGATTGATTTGTTAGCCTGTTTAAGAGTCCTCTCCCTGTGTCTTTTGCCCTAATTGGACTGACCCCTGTTCTGTCTTCTATTTGATGACAAAATGAGATCCTGGTGACAGAATCAGGTTATTTAGGAAGGCAGTTGGGGCTAGGGACTTTTTGGTAAGCAATAAATGATCCTTTAACTGAAGCCATTGACTAGCAGTTTATTAGGAAAACAGCAAGAGCGTGTGCTGGTTCATGGCGATGTCCTCCGACAACTGGCTCGCTCAGAGCTCGTTGGCAATGTTTTCTGCTCAGAAAAGGGGGCTCGCTTCCTTGAAATCTTGACCTGTGTGCCAAGGGCTGACACGGCCACATTTGGACTGGTGCTGGGAGCTTTTTTCCATTTTCTTTTTGCGAATGTTAAGTTTTTATTTTTATCATTTCCACGAATTTGTCAAATGCTTAAGTGGAAAAAGATTTTCTTGGTCTTTTGTTTAGCAAAGAGTTACTTTTACTTCTTCCCCATCCTTCCCCAGGGAGGAAATAAGCTAATACAGTTGCTTTTGATTTTGTTCTTTGCTAAACTAACGTATGATCTCATTAAGCTGTGGCATTTTTGCCTGAACTCACCCTTGTCACTTCTCTTTGAGGCGGTCTCACATATACCCCTTTGACCTTATTAGTAGGGTGAGATCAATCAGTCAGTCAACAAGTCCTTGCTATGTGTCAAGGCTGGGGGGCAGGGGGCAGCTAGGTGGTATACTGTATAGAGTGCTGGACCTGGAGTCAGGAAGACATCTTTCTGAGTTCAAATCTGGTCTCAGACACTTAATAGCTGTGTGACCTTGGGCAAGTCACTTAACCCTGGTTGCCTCAGTTCCTCATCTGTAAAATGAGGGGGAGAAGGAAATGGCAAACCACTGCAGTGTCTCTGCCAAGAAAACCCCAAATGGTGTTGCAAAGACTCAGAACCGAACAAGCAGATGAATAAATCAAAGCTTGCCCTCACATGCTGAAAACCCAAATACATGGTCTCTAGATTTTAGAAGGCTTATGATCAAAATGCATAAATGCTATACCATGAACAAAGGGAGGCGTGTTGAAGCAGCTCATACAGGCAGGCTGCTGAGAGTTGATTATGAAATTTTCAGTGTGCATTTATACCTCAAAAATTATCAAATGCTCCAGATCAGGGCTTGATTTATTGTTTTGTTGATTGTATCGAGTTAAGAAAGTGTTAATAATGCAAATGCAACTTGAAAGTATGTTGTGGGCACATTTTTTTGGTGAGCTATTTGTTAAACATTTACCGGCCCCCTCTCTTGTCTCTAGGATTCCTCTGAGCTCCAAGATACTATGTTTCTTCATTCTCATGAATGTTCCAATTAATATTGGTGGTAATGGTACTAAGAGTTATTGAAGTTTAGTAGACAGAGTTCTGGATTTTGGAGTCATACACTGGGTTCAGATCCTGTTCATTTTACTTACTATGTGTGCGATAATCCCCAACTTCCTTATAATTTGTGTTGTTTTTTTTTTTTGCTTGCTTCTCTTATGTATCTTTGGATAACACTTTAATTTTCCGTAACTTTCCTAAAAGAAAAATAAAATTTCTGATTTACTAGGCCCTGAGTGCCTTAATCTCCAATGGGGGACCATCTCCAGGTCTTTTGATCTATATCTTGCCACTGGACCTAGATGAGTCTAGAGGAGAATGTGAGCCTGGTGACTTTGCACAGCCCTCTACCATTTAAATTCAATTCACTTGCAAGTCACCATGTTAACTTCCTGATGTTATTATACCCTCTGAAGGACAAACAACACCACTCTCCAATGATTGCATGCCGAACCTATGTAGCATTAGGGCAACCTCTCCTAACCTGGGCTCACTTGTTTTATTTTTTTAGTGTTTTCAAAAATGTATTTCAATATAGCTGGCTTCCTTTGTAATCTTAAGTATCTGATTTCATGCATTTAAAAACATTACTTTGGGAAGGGGTCTATAAATTTCACCTAAGGGAGAATGACACAAAAAACATTAAGAGCCATTGGCTGAGGACAACAGTTATTTGATGTCCAAGATACCACTTCGGGTCTCTTCATGGACTGATTAGTGGTGGAAAGGGCTGAGCTCACAAGTAGTGATTGTGAGTTCAGGAACACATGAATTCACTTAGTAGCTGTGTAACCCTGGAGTTACATTTCTTTT
>JAQQSV010011600.1:0-12966 GCA_028646515.1 Pseudochirops corinnae | reverse complement strand
TCACAGCCCTCTAGACCCACTGCCCAATCACAAAGCTACAAGGCTCGGGCATTCCTGAAGAACAAGCCTGGCGCCACAGGCTCCAGGTGACCACATTCAGCCTATTAGGGAACAGAGTACACTTTCAAATATCAGAAGGTCCTCAGAGTCACGTAGCCACTTTAACAAAGGGCCTAGGGGCAGGGAAGATCTTCAGATTCCCATAACAATGACCAAACTAGATTATAGAACCTGGCAATTCACTCACTGTTACAACAAACAATTCTTGAATTTTTATCATATGTAAAGTACTGTGCTAAGTACTATGTGGGATACATAGAAAAAATATGGAGAGAAATAAGACTTGGTCTTTGCCTTCATGGAACTTACAGTCGAAAAGGGCAAGTAAGACGTACACAAATACATAACAAAGTGAAAGCTTCAAAATTAAATAGCATCACGTTTCAAAGTAGTTTGTTGGTTCAGAGGAAAGAGGGGATTTTCCATTTGAAAGGCTCAAGGGAGACTTTCATAGAGGAAATGCTATCTGAACTGGGCCAATTAGAGTTCAAAGAATTGAAGATACATGAGTAGAGGAAAGACTCTTCTAGGCAAAGAGAACTCAGCACCAGAAGCAAGTTCACTGAATAGCAAGGGAGTCTATTGACTCTGTATCTCATCCTCTTTCCATGACACTGTGCTTCATACAGCAGCCAAGGAAGCTAATACAGTGTTATGCTACATTACTAAAGCTCTAAAAGTCAGAACTGAACAGAACACATCTGAAACATTTTGTTTAGCTCTGAGTGTCTCATTTCAGGAAGGATGTTGATAAGCCAGAGAGCTTCCACAGGAGAGCAACCTGAATGATAATCAGCCTCAAATTCATACTATATGATGAGTAACTGAAGGAAATAAGATGGTTAACCAAGGGAAAAGAAGTCTTAATCAGCAAATGATAGTAGCCTGAAAGTTCAAGGAAGGCTGTTATGTGAAAAAAGCATAAGACTTGTTTTTCTTTGTCCCGGAACTAAAAATAACAAGCAGAATTTGCAAAGAGATGAGTTTAAGGCTTTTTTCAAGGAAAAAAAAGTATCCCCAAATGGAATAGACTGCCTTAAGACATAATGAGTAGCAAATCTCCGTGGAAGTCTTTAAGCTATAGATAGAGGACCATTTCTTAGTTATGATGTAAAAGGAATTCTTCAGATACTGACTGGACTAGAAAGCCACTGTAGTCCCTTCTGTTCTATGATTCTGAGAAAGTTCTGAGCAACTCAGAATATAATGGGCATAATAATTTACATTTTTTACAGGTACTTGCAATCTTTAACCTAGTGAGCAGTAGAAAGAATCAGTGGTCATGACAAGAAAAATTGATATTTTGTGGAGAAATGATTACTGAAAATATAGTGGGACCAAAGGAATTTTTGCTAAGTAAACAGATTTTTAAAAAAACTCTTAAAACTTGATTTTATATTTCTCTATTGTTGATTTTGGAAATGTTGCTGTTTGAGAATATTTCTAACATTTTTTATTGTAATTTTATATTTTAAAAAGACATTTCTGAAAGCTTTAGGGAATTTTTTTTGTGTGTTAAGCTTTGATGAATAAAAACATTTCAAGAATAAAACAACTTGCAGTTCCCTAGGGAGATACCCTGTCAGTGTGGTAATTGGGGAAACATTTCATTTATTTATTTATTTTCAAGAAATAAGTCTTTTCACAAAAGCCTTTGGGACTTACTAATAAGTTTTCAAAGTACACAGATAATTAAAATGACTTAAGCTTACTTGAAAATATTAATAAAATCAGAAAAACAACAGCAACCTAATTGAGTTGAAAAGATGACCTGAAGTACAAAGTATTTGTTTTTTTTTCTTATCTGTAGAGGAAGGACAAATATGCATACAAATGGATCTAAAATATAGCAAATCATTCTTCTTCACAAGCCAAATTTCTACAAGGCAGCTTTCCTTGTTGACATTCTGCTTTTCACCGCAGTGTTTACCCAAACACGGTTATACAGCAGAAGCCCCGGCAGTAAACTTTATCTACACAGTAGGATATTAGAAGTAAGTCAGGCCATTCCACTTTTGAAAAGTGATCAGAATAATTTCCAAGTGTGAGAAAAGGGTAGCCATGGGCTCTAAGGTTACAACTAGATTCCTCAAATAGTTTCATTCCAGAGAAGTGCTCTGGTTTTCATTGGTCTGTTGAATATACTTGTGCCTTGCCCAGGCTCCAACATTTTTCATCAGAGGCTGTTCACCAGCCCAGTTTTTACCTTGGCAACTCTGGCATTATTATTCTGTCAAACATCACTAGAGGAAAGGTCCTGCCCCACCTTTAGCTGAAAATTGGAAAGGAAACACTTTGCTGGCTAAGAAAAATACTTCATTGGCAGTAAGTGAACAGATATGGAGAGAAGACACTGAGATTTTTCTTGATCTTTCTTCTCCCCTCCTCTCCCAATCCCCCTTTTCCCCCTCTCCTATCGTCTCTTTGTCTATCTCCCTCTGTTTCTCTCCACTGTCTGTCTCTGTCTCTGTCTACCTATATATCTCTCTCTCCATTACACTGCATCACTATTCTCCCAAAAGCCATTTCCCTACACCTCTACATGGAGAGATTCTGTCTACATCTGAGCAAGCTGTTGGGATCTATACATATGCTAAAGTCTAGCAGCTAGACTTTGTATTTGGAGGGGGAAGAGGAGGAGATTGGAACAAAAATCTGGGTGATCAAAGGGCATACAAGTGTATTGCCTTGGGCATGAAGGAAGCTCAAGCTTATTCTTAAGTGAAAGATATACCTGAAGATATGGTAGCAGGTCTCCTTCCGACTATGCTTTGAAGGCAGGTCAGGTTACTGCTAATGGTTACTCTGAAGCCTTATCTGCTACCCTCTGTGCCACAGGCCTATGCCTGGGGTTCTTACCTGAGGCTTCCCTAGAAAGGACCCAGGAAAAATTTAGGATGATGACAGTCTTCTCTTTTCCTTCCCTTAGGTCTAGTATTAGTAGTGAGAAAATCTGTCATAAAAATAGAAACTTCACACATCCATGCTTTCTGATAATAGCTACCAAGGTCCTTTCAGAAATTGGTTGTACCCTATTCTATTTGTCATACAGATAGGAAACCTTGGGCCTGCCAAAACTGGGAAAGGGAAGGAATAAATATTTATTACGCGCTTAGTATGTGCCAAACAATGTGTTTACTTATGTTATTTCATTTAATCCCTATAACAACTCTGGGGCAAGGATCTATTATGATCCCCATTTTACATTTTAGGAAACTAAGGCATATTAACGTTAAGTGACTTGCTAGGAAAACACAGTAAGTGTCTGAAGCTGTATTTGAACTCAGGTCTTCCTGACTGGGGCAGCTAGGTGGTAAAATGGATAGAGCACAGGGCTTGAAAACAGGAAGACTCATCTTCATGAGTTCAAATCTAGCCTCACAAATTTGCTAGCTCTGTGGTGCTGGGTAAATCACTTAACCCACTTAAAATGAGCTGGAGAAGGAAATGGCAAATCGCTCCAGTATTTTTGCCAAGAAAACCCTAAATGGGGTCATAAAGAGTCAGGCATGACTGAAATGACTGAACAACACAAAGAGCTTCCTGACTCTAGGTCTAGTGTTCTATCTACTGTGTCACCTACATTTCTCTACTAAAGCATGATTAAATTCTAACATAAAATTGGCTGAGAGATCTACCATTTCTAGAGACAAAATAATAGAAAAAGTCTTTAACATGTAAAGTCAAACTGGTGTCAATATGTGATTGTGTTACGCTTGCTATAACTACTACAAGTTTCCACTGATTCAATAGCGGATTATACACCATTCAACACAGAAACTTTATGTAAAGATTTTTACAGAGTAAAAATATCCTAGATGAAAGAAAAATCCACATAAATAACTTTTTTAATGACAAATTAATACTTAATTACACAGTATCCATTTGATACCTGATAATAATACTCAAAAGCAATAAAGAGTCAGATAAAAGAGACTCTCTTTGGGCCAAGTTTCTTTTAATGGATTTTGATAAAAGGCCCCATGGTAACTTTGATTCATATTTAATTCCCAATGGAGACAGATATCCTAGAGAGGTATTTAGTTCAGAGAATATAATCCTCAAATTCTTTTTAGTATTTGAAACCAATGTGCCCTTGGAATACCCATCTATTGAGACTGTTTAAATGACGCATTTAAATTTGGCTATCATGTAACTATTCATTTATTTAACATCACATATCATGGATTTTTTTTTTAATTTTTAGTTTTACCATTCAGTGTTTGAGGCTGTTTTGTACAATGACCTTTATACCAATACAGAATGCCATATTTTAAACAGGCAATTCAATTCTGCAAGCCAACACTTTAAAGAAAGTGATTTCAACAGTGTGGATGATCTTTCCCATAATGGTAATCCTAACCCCTTTCCCCATAATCTCATCCTATGTGGTACTTGTCCATGCTTTGCATCAGTCCTCCATAGAGGTTCTAATCAGCATATTGGAGACCTTGTTCTATTTCTTTTACTATATCTAAAGTACTATTAGGGCATTCACACTTATCATCTGTTGCCTCTCATTCTTGTTTCCTCAATATCTAGTAGTACATGTCTTTTATGATGTATTTTATACCACTTTTCCTGACTATGCATCTCTCCATTGTCCTTTGGTTCCTCATAGTTATTTAAGATGATGGTGTTTCATGGTTTTCAGACAAACGACATCACTTGGAGAATCCTCAGATTAAAGAGATGAGTTTTTGTAGTTAGTGGACAGTTTGGGATTTTTAAAAGCAATGCATAGTTTCCTAAAGAGGCAAGATACCAGAGTGGATACAGGACATCAGGAAGATCTAGGTTTATCTTCCACCTCTGAAATACACTAGATATGTAACCCTTGGTAAGTTACTTAACTTCTCAATAATTGGGGCAACTCTCTAAGAATATGAAATTGCAGATAGTGAAATAAAAACAGAGACTTACTTGAGCTCTCAAAAATTTACCTCCAAATAGCAGTGATGTTGATAGGCCAAAGAATATGCAGTTTTATAGCCCTCTGGACATAGTTTCAAATTGATCTCCAGAATGGTTAGATCAATTCACAACTCCACCAACAGTTCTTAAGTGTTCCAATTTTCCTGCATCCCCTACAGTATTTGTCATTTTCCTTTTCTGTCATATTAGACAATCTGATAGATATGAGGTGGTACCTTATAGTTGTTTTACTTTACATTTTTCTAATCAATGATGACTTACAGAGTTTTTTTTTTTTTGATATGTATAACTTTTATTTCTTCATCTGAAAACTGCCTGTTCATATCCTTTGACCATTTATCAGTTGGGGAATGAATGACTTATATTCTTATAAATTTGACGCAGCTCTCTATATTATTTGAGAAATGAGGCCTTTACCAGAGAAACTAACTGTAAATTTATTTTTCACAGTTATTACTCACTGTGTATTTTCTCTCCATCCTATTTTTCCATGTTTATCTTGTCCATGACTTAGCTGTTCTCAGCAATATAACAATCCAAGACTACTCCAAAGGACTTATGATTAAAAATACTATCTACCTCCTTGAGAAAGAACTGATGGAGTTTGAAAGTAGATAGAAGCATACTTTTTTTAGCTTTATTTTTCTTGGACTTTTAAAATTATTTTTTGGTCTGTGTTTTCTTTTATAATATGACTATTATGGAAATATGTTTTGCATGACTGCACATGTATAACCTATATCAAATTGCTTGCCTTCTCAATGACAGGGGAGGGAAGAGAAGGAGGGAGAGAATTTGGAATTCAAAACTTTTAAAAAGGAATGTTAAACATTTGGGCTCAATTAAAAAAAGCAGGACTTTTGAAATCTCTGAATGCCTTAGTTCTCAGTATTATCATTCTTTACTGAACTTATATCTTATTAAAATATGTAGTTTTAAGACTTTTTTCTGATGGTATTATGTAATTCTTTTTTAGAGTCTGTAGATCAGTGTGTCCCTTGCATGCTACCATATAGCTGACATGTATCTTAGTAACTTCATTCTGTGTATGTACCATAACCAACCTATTGTCTATGAGGAACATGTATGATAATGTATTTATAGCTATTGTTAAAAGTTTATAATATATTTTTCTATTTTGTTTTATGTGTGTTTTATATAACATTCAAAAATATTTCTTTTCTCTGATTGAGAATAGGATACAAAAGAGAAAACCCACAGCTTTGATTACTGAAAATTGCCACTTGTATTTCAGTACTTTATTATGTTGTCTTTTTTGGGCTTTTATTTTGCTACTGAAGGAATACATTAGACACATTAGGGTTTTAGTTGGGATTTTAAATAGCTTGTATTTTAATTATTTGGTTCTTTGCTGTTTCTATTAACCCATACCATTATCTGAATGAATGTTATAATACCAACTAAAAAAAAAATGTCAAAAATTGTTTCTGCACACAATTGGAAAGAATATTTTTTAAAAAATGAAATTTCAAAAGACATGTAGATCTGATTAGGTAAAGGATGCCTCCTCCTTTTTTGGGACCTCTCTACATCAATGGAATCATGGGATGGGCAAAAAAAAAAATCCTTAATACTATATAGCCTAATCCCCTGTTCGGTTCTTTTTTAAATACAATTTTATTGGTATTTTTTTCTTACCTTTCTTAAATTTCCACCTGAATCACTGTCTCCCTTGCCTCTGAGATACCCCATATGACAAATAACATTAAAAAAAGAAAAAGAAAGAGGAAAAAATAATCAACAAAGCTAGTAAATACATAAAAAAAAATCTGAAAATGTACGAAATGTTCTAAACCCATAGATCTCCTTCCCACCTAGGTAAAGGTGAAGGTGAAGGTGTGTGTGTGTGTGTGTGTGTGTGTGTGTGTGTGTGGTGCTGGTGGTGGTGAGGGAAGTGACTTCTCAAACATTTTCTTTGGGGCCATAAACATGGCTCTTTGTAATTCTGAATTCTACTTTCAACTGTTTTTGTTATAACTGTGATTGTTATTATTTTACAACACATAATCCAAGATACACATTTTTCAGAGAATGTAACCAGAACTAACTTAATCCACCTTTAAAAAAAAAAGTTTAAAATGAGACTTTTGGGAAGGAGGGAATTTTTTTTTTTTAATCAACTTGACCGAGGTCACATGGCTAGTAAGTGTTAAGTGTCTGAGGTTGGATTTGAACTCAGGTCCTCCTGACTCCAGGGCTGGTACTCTATTCACTGTGCCGCTTAGCCACCCCAAAAGGGGAAAGTTCAAATATATTCTCTTAAACAAGGTATGAAAGTCTCCATTTATAAGTTTAAGGTGATCTCCTTGTTAGCTATGAATGAGCAGGTTGGGAAATTTAACAAGATTAAAAGATAAAATTCTTTCTTCTGGTCTTGAAGATATTTTCCTTTGCAAGGTATGGCTATATCCATGGATGCCAAGTTGAGATGAATAATGACAGTTCTTTGACTATTTGAACAATTCATTACCCCACCCAGGTTGGCTTTTTGTCTGTTCTTTCTATATCTACCTGTTCATGCTATTCTAAGTCTGAGGTTGAAATCTTCCCTTCCGTCTCTGCCTACTGCTCACCTCTCTCTGGCAGATCTATTTACTTCCTTTTAAAGGCCCAAATCCAAAGGTGTGGCTCAAAATCTTCAATAGCCATGATTCAATCCAATAGGATGATGCATTCCTTTATTCTCAAAGGGACACTCAATCAATCAACAAGTTTACAAAGCGATTGGGCCAGCAACTGTGCCAAGGAGGACTCTCTACTCACCCAGACTTTCCAGATACTCACCAAACCTTGTTATTTCTATTTGTGTGACATCTTTGGAATCCACCCCCTTCTCTCTGTGCACACAGCTCGCTATCCATGATGTCACTCCACCTCCTTAGGAAGACAGGCCGTTCTTTTGTTGTTGCTGTTGTTGTTCAGTGGTTTTCAGGTGTGTCCAACTCTTTGTGACCCCATCTGGTGTTTTCTTGGCAAAGATACTGGAATGGCTCGCCATTTCCTTCTCTAGTTCATTTCACAGATGAGGAAACTAAGGAAACAACAGGATTAAGTGACTTGCCCAGGGTCACACAGCTGATAAGTGTCTGAGACTAGATTTGAACTCAGGAAGATGAGTCTTCCTTACTCCAGGACTGGCTTTCTATCTACTGCACCACTCCATAGTTCTTTTAAAGATCCTCAAACTTCTCAATGCCACCGAAAGACCATCTTTTAAATACTAGTATTTTCCAACTAATTTTCTGTGACTTGTGAACTATGGAATACCATGATATCAAACAATTCAATTACAAAAACTCAAAAGGCAATAGAAGGATACATGGTAGGGATTCATTTCTTCAAGAAATGGCATGAATTAAATTACCCATGATCATGACCCTTATCATTGGAAAGCAGGGTAGTAGTTAGGAAAAATAAAAACATACATCACATCTTCCATTAAGATGTAAGCACCTTAGGGTCAGGGACTTTTTCTTTGTTTTTTCAGTGCTTAACACAGACTCTGGTATAAAGTTAGAATTTTTAAAAAATTTACTGAATGAATGACTGGCCCTTTGAGGATGAATGACTGAGTCATAGTTTTGTGGTATGTTTGAGTCATGGCTATTTGAGCTCTGACCCACACCCTTCTACTTTGGTCTATAAAGTAGCTGCCAAAAATAGAGCATAGAAAGAGACTGGAGCATATTAGAGGGAGACATCAACTCTAACTTTAAGGTAACACTATTTATTATTGTGAAGCAGCCTACACCCCCTAGTGTTGTGTTATTGTGTTAAGTGCTGAATTATAATATTGACTAACATTTGCATAGGACACTCTAGTGCCAGGTACTGCTCTAAGCACTTCATAATCATTTGATCCTTGCAACAACCCTGGGAGGTATGTACTGTTATTATCCTCATTTTATAGATGAGGAAATTGAGGCAGAGGTTTTGACTTTCCCAGGGTCACAGAGCTAATACATATCTGAGGCCAGCTTTGAACTCAGATCTTCCTGACTCTGGACCTATCTATTTGGATATTCTATCCACTGAATGAATGAAACAAGATTAAAATGAAAGTGGGAAATATTTAATACAATAAATAAAAATATAACAAAACATATAAAACATTTGAGGCAAATAGGTGGTGCAGTAGATAGAGTGCTTGGCCTGAAGACAAAAATACTCATCTCTGTGAGTTCAAATCTGGCCTCAGAACTTAATAGCTGTGTGACCCTGGGCAAGTCATTTAACCCCATTGACCTCAGTTTCTCATTTATAAAATAAACTGAGGAAAGAAATGTCAAACCACTCCAGTATTTTTTGCCAAGAAAATCCTAAATGGGGCCATGAAGAGTTAGATACAACTGAAACAACTCAACAAAAATAGATAACATTACCTTTTAAACCTAAGTCAATATTCATCCTTAGGTACAGATAAATTACCCCCGTTTAAGTTTGATAGCTACAATTGGTGTAGAGGGAAGCAAAACCTCCATGGAGGATGAACAATCTCCAGTGCAAAATGCCCTCCATTGGTGCAAATCAAAACCCCTCCATGTTTCCTCATTCTCGGTGATTCTTACCCATCATTCTTGCCACAGACTAGCCTTTTTAAGCAATTTTGAGATATTTTCTGTACATTTAAAAACATACAGAAGAGGACAAATTGGTTTCTGAAGGAAATACAAAAGAGTAGGGTATTTTTCTTACTATAATGCTAAAGTTGATATGCACATTTTAAAAACTACCACTACTAGTAAAATTGTAATAATAATAACAATAGCAATTATATAGTACTTTAAGGTTGACTGAGCACTTTACATGTATCATCTCTTTTGATCCTCATAATACCTCTGCAAAGTATCATTATCATCCCCATTTTACAGATGAAGAAACAAGTAGTAAGTGCCTGAGACAGGATTTGAATTTAAATCTTCCTAAATTTCAGTCAGTGCTCCATGAATGGTGTCACCTTATTCACAGTTTTAGATTGTTGCTATTTAGGCATTTTCAGTTGTCTGACCCTTCATGCACCCTTTTGGGGTTTTCTTGGCAAAGATACTGGAGTGGTTTGCCATTTCCTTCTCCAGCTCATTTTACAGATAAGGAAACCAAGGCAAATAAGGTTAAGTGATTTGCCCAAGGTCCTACAGCTAGTAAGTGTCTGAGGCTAGGTGGTGCAGTGAATAGAGCATGGTCCCTGGAGTCAGGAGGACTTGAGTTCAAATCTAGCCTTAGACACTTAACACTTACTAGCCATGTGATCTTGGGCAAGTCACTTAGCCCCAGTTGCGCTGCCTTCTTCTCCCCTCCAAAAAAGAAAAAAAAAGTGTCTGAGGCTGGATTTGAACTCAGGAAGCTGAGTCTTCCTGACTCCAGGACTAGCAATCTATTCATGGCGCCACTTAGCAGCCCATTTTGTCATATATATGTATACGTATATATACATATATATGACAAAAATATACATATATGCACATATCATATATATTTACATACACATGTGTATATTAATATGTTTGTATATATGTGTGCTTGTATACATACATACAAATTCATATTTGTTTATATTTGTTAATTTCATTTTTAAAAATCTAAAGAAAAACAGATGATGGGCTTGTCACAAAGCAATATCAAGAAACAAAAGACAGTGCATTTGCTTTACTTGTATCCTTGTGACATAAGGAGGTAGAATTTCATAATAGCTAGAGTTTTTATAGCACTTTAAGGTTTGCAAAACCCTTTGCAAATTTTAGCTCATTTTATCTTCATTATAATTTGGTGAGGTTGGTGTGATTATTATCACCATTTGATGAGAAGAAAGTAAAGAAGTTTTGTGATCCGTTGGGTGGAGCCCTTGTTATGAATTTATGGAAAAAAATAGACAAGAGTCACACAAAATAAACAGATCACTATCATTGTAGGGAACATCTGTGTCAGTGAAGTCATGGGTTCGTTTGAATTTTTGTGAATATTTGTTCCAGTGGATCTTCCTAAATTTGTCATCTTAAGTGCATTTTGAAATTCCTTATGTAGCACATCAGTCATTGAGGTGTTAAGGTCCAAATAAAGTGATTCTTCTGTCACTGATGATAAAAAATAGATAGTTATAGAACTGTGGAAACATCTGTTTCATTTTATATCTATTTTCTTCCTGCCAGTTCCATCTAAGAATGTTCTTTGTATGTTATAGATCATTTGGGTCCCCCGCCAGCTCTCTGAATAATAGTCAACTACTTTTCATGGTTATTTTAGGGGATCATAGGACAGAGATTAAGAGTTGGAAGGGATATTAACAGCCATCAAGCTCAACCCTCTTGTTTTGCAGAGAAAACTAAGGAAGAGGGAGGTTAAAAGTTTAAGTGATTTGTCCAGTTTGTTCTCATTGTTGTGCAGTTGTGCCTGGGTCTTTGGGACCCCATCTGGGGTTTTCACGGCAAAGACACTGGAATCGTTCGCCATTTCCTTCTGCTTATTTGACAGATGAGGAAACTGAGACAAACAAGGTTAAGTATCTTTCCCAGGGTTATATACTAGTAAGTGTCAGAGGCTAGGTTCGAATTCAGGCTTTCCTAACTCTAGTGCTCTACCCATTGTGTTATCTGCCTAGTAATTGTTCAAAGCAGAATTTGACCTCATGTTTTGCTGACTACAGGACTCTGTTTCCCTTAACACACTTAGATAATACTGCTTGTATATTGGTCATACTTCTCAATAGTATTTTACACATAACCTGTATCTCAAAAGCCCAGTTATGTATTCACATAAATCGGTCCTTTGCTCTTACTTTCACCCAGCATCTTCTCTGGAAACCTCCAAATTTGGCTTTTTTTTTTATCGAGGAACATTAGAATGTCTTATATTAATGTGGGTATTAGACCCCTAATTTCTGGCCAAGCATTTAATATATGAATATATAATGTACACAGGACAGAGAAAATGCAACAGAAAAAAAGACATAGGAGTGGACCACTGTAAGACAATGTTTTGTTTCGTTTTTTTGCTTTTTGGAGGGCACTGGGGATTAAGTGACTTGCCCAAGGTCACACAACTAGTAAGTGTTAAGTGTCTGAGGTCACATTTGAACTCATGTCCTCCTGACTCCAGGGCCAGTGCTCTATTCACTGTGACACCTAGCCTCCCCAAAACAATGCTTTTTTTCTCTAGTGATTCTTAATTTCTCACTGGGCCCTATTCAGACGTATGAAGAAAGGAAGTATACTTTAGAGTTATTGTTCCCTCATGCTTTAATAAGCCCCAACTGCCTTCAAGAGACCCTGAAGGTTCTATATATAGTAGATAGCCCTACAAGTTTATACAGCTATCCAAACTATGGAGCTCCCCAGAAAGGAGATTTTGCACTTGGGATTACCAAACAGTCAACCTCCTTTATGAGACTTTGTCGTCTTACCTTACGGTCCTCCCGATAAGCATAATGAGAAGCTTGAAGAATACCATGAAGATAATTACAGTGTACATGGAAACATCACGTGGTTTTAATGATCATCTGCCTCATACTCAACTAGCTAAGTGACAGTGACCAAGTGTCACACGACTTTTATGAGCTTCAGATTTATCTTATGCAAAGTGAAGAGATTTTCAGTAATGACCTCTAAGGCCCCCTCTTGCCCTGACTATGTCACTGTCTCTATGAGGCAGCTAGTGGCATCATGGATACTGTGCTAGCCTTGGAATCAAGGAAGATCTGAGTTCAAATTTATCCTCAGATACTTACTATCTATGTGACCTTGGGCAGGTTATTTACCCTCTATTCTCCGCAGTTTCCTCATCCATAAAATGGGGAGAATAACAGCACCCACCTCCCATGGTTGTGAGAATCAAATGAGAGAATAATTATAAAACCACTTAGCACAGTGGCATATAATAAGTGCTCTGTAGATGTTAGCTACTGCTACTGCTGCTACTGCTACTGCTGCTGCTGCTGCTACTGCTGCTGCTACTGCT
>JAQQSV010011599.1:0-12966 GCA_028646515.1 Pseudochirops corinnae | reverse complement strand
CCAGAAGGAATATCGGCTTTCCAGGCAGCCTTCCAGGCAAGCCCAGGCAAGCCCTCTCAGCCTTCCAGGCAGCCTTGCAGGCAAGCCCTCTCAGCCTTCCAGGCAGGCCCTCACCAGATTCTGGTCTCAGAAAAACTCCAACTCAGTTCTCAGTCAGTTCTCAGCTTCCAGATGCTGGGAGAGAAACTCTCTCTCTCTCTCTCTCTCTCTCAGCTGGCCTCAGTCTCCAGGATTCTTCCTTCACCAGGGGCAATGTTCCAATTCTGTCTGTCTGTTTCCAGAATTCTTGCTTATGTACACGCCTCAGCCAATCCCTTTCTTCCACATCAACAGGGGCTCAGCCAATCCCCTTCTTCCACCTCAACAGGGGAGTTCATGCCTTCTCAACAGTGGGACAGAGTTTGCACCTTCCACATTTAGTACTTAGTACTAAGTGCTAAGTATCCTGTTAAACTGATTACTATTACAGACACCCTGGTGCAGAAAGCCAGTGACCACACCCCTTGACCCCAGTGCAAGAAGTTTGAGACAGAGTCCCCTATAACCCAGAAGTAAACCATAATTTTTTAAAATGGACCAAAAAAAAGAGCCCTAGCCATTGAAAGCTACTACAGTGACAGGGAAGATTAAAACACAAACTCAGAAGAGAAGAAAAATGTTAAAATGCCTACATGTGAAGCCTCAGCAGAGAATATGAATTGGTCTCAAGTCCAAAAAGTCCTCTTGAAAGAGCTCAAAAAAACTGTTTTAAAAATCAATTAAGAGAGGTAAAAAAAAATTGGGAAAACAAATGAGACTTGTGCAGAAGGATTATGAAAAAGTAGTCAACCACTTGGAAAAGGAGGCACAAAAATTCACTGAAGAAAACAATTCCTTAAAAAAATAGAATTGGCCAAATGGAAAAAAAATCCACTGAAGAAAGCAACTTATTTAAAGCTAGAGAGAGAAAAATATAAACAGGGGGAAATACACAGTTAGAAATCATAACTGTGAATGTGAATGGGTTGAACTCTCCCATAAAATGGAAGCAGATAGAAGAGTGGATTAAAAACCAAAATCCCATAATATGTTATTTACAAGAAACACATTTGAAGCAGAGAGACACACAGAGAGTAAAGTTAAAAGGATGGAGCAGAATCTATTATGGTTCCGCTGAAGTAAACAAAAACAAACAAACAAAAAAAGCAGGGGCAGCAATAGTAATCTCAGACAAAGCAAAAGCAAAAAACAGATATTAAAGGAAACAAGAAAGGAAACTACATCTTGCTAAAAAAGGTACTATAGACAATGAAGTAATATCAGTACTAAGCATATATGTACCAAGTGGCATGGCATCCAAATTCTTAGAAAAGAAATTAAATTAGTTTCAGGAAGAAATAGAAAGCAAAACTATACTAGTGGGGGACTTCAACCTCCTCCTCTCAGAACTAGATAAATTTAACCACAAAATAAACAGGAAAGATGTTAAGGAGGTGAAAAGAACTTTTGAAAAGCTAGATATGATAGACCTCTGGAGAAAATTGAATAGGGATGGAAAGGAATGAACTTTTTTCCTCAGTGGTACATAACAACTACACAAAAACTGACCATGTATTGGGGTATAAAAACCACACAATCAAATGCAGAAAGGCAGAAATGTTAAATGCATTCTTTTCAGATGATGATGCAATAAAAATTACATATAATAAAGGGACATGTAAAGATACATTAAAAATTAATTGGAAACAAAATAACCTAATTGTAAAGAATTAGTGGGTCAAACAACAAATCATAGAAGCAATCAGTAATTTCATCAAAGAGAATGACAATAATGAGACAATATACCAAAATTTGTGGGATGCAGCTAAGGCAGTATTTAGGGGAAATTTTATATCTCTAAATGCTTACATGAATAAAACAAGGAAAGAGCAGATCAACAGATTGGACATGCAATTTAAAAAGCTAGAAAAAAGAATAAATTAAAAATCCTCAATTAAATACCAAATTAGAAATTCTGAATATTAAAGAAGAGATTAAAAAAACTGAAAGTAAGAAAACTATTGAACTAATAAATAAAACCTAAGAACTGATCATATGGGGAAAAAAACCAATAAAATAAACAAACCTTTGGTTAACTTTATTTAACTAAAAAAGAAAGAAGAAAATAAAATTACCATTATCAAAAATGAAAAGGGTGAATTTGCCACTAATGAAGAGGAAATTAAAGCAATAATTAGGAGTCATTTTTCCCAACTGTATGCCAATAAATCTGACAATGTAAGGGAAATGGGTGTATATTTACAGAAATATAAATTGCCCAGATTAACAGAAGAGGAAATGAAATACTTAAATATTCCCCTTTTAGAAAAAGAAATTGAACTCCCAAAGAAAAAATCTCCAGGGCCAGATGGATTTACAAGTGAATTCTACCAAACATTTAAAAAACAATTAATTCCAATGCTATATTAACTATTCAGGAAAAAAAAAACAGGTGAAAAACAAGTCCTACCAAATTCCTTTCATGACACAAATATGGTGCTGATACCTAAACCAGGAAAAGCTAAAACAGAGAAAGAAAATTACAGACCAATTTACTTAATAAATATTGATGCAAAAAAATTAAATATAAAATATTAGCAAAGAGATTACAGCAATTTATCTCTAAGATAATACACTACGATTGGATGGGATTTATACCAGTAATATGGTGCTGGCTCAGGAACATGTGTCGCTATAAGAAGTATGAAATCATTGCTGGGGAAAAATGTCTTAAAAAGACATGCCTTTCTAAAGGTCAGTCAAGAGTATCATCTCTGGAGGGTGGAGCCAAGATGGCAGAGTAAAAGCAGGAACTTGCTTCAATTCATCCCCCAATCACCTCCAAATACCTATAAAGATGACTCTAAACAAGTTTTAGAGCTATAGAACCCACAAAATGACAGAGTGAAACACATCTCCAGCTGACCACATCCTGACAAGTCAATAGGGAGGGTCTATCACACTGGGCTGGGAGTCTCTCATGGGCCACACTGGCATAGACCTGGCAGAGTAGGCCTCAGGGGACTGAATCACTGGGAGCTGTGGCAGTTTCCAAACTTCTCAATCCACAAATGCCAAAGACAAAGTAAAAGGTCAGTGGGGAAACTCTGTTCCAGTTGTGTGAGAGAAGAGTGTGGTTTGACCCCAGCTCATGAGCAGCAGAGGAGGAAGAGGCAGTAGTAGCACCAGTGGCAGCAGTGGCAGTCTCTAGAGCTCCAGGCCCACAGATGGTGGGCAGATCAAACAGCTGCTCAAAAGGCAATTGCTCTTGCTTTGCCCTGCTTATATCTGAGTCTCAGTCTTGGGTGACAGTTCTGGCATGAAGAGGAATGCTGGTGTGGCAGAGCTTGTGGCAGCTGAGGAGGGGGAGTCCTCCTCACATTTCTGAGACATAAAAGAATGCCTGTGGCCACTCACAGACCAGAGAACAGATAGTAGGAGGAGTAACCATTTCTCCTTTGATCATATCACCTTAGAATTGAACATTCACAGGTGTCTAGAAGTAGCTCTGACAACAACTGCACAAAACCCCAGAAATTTAGGACAAACCATTTTCCACTCTGGAAGCAGAGTTCTACTTTGGCAAAGAGCTGAAAAGCCAAGTAATTGGCTGGGAAAATGAGCAAACAGAGGAAAAAAAATGTTAGACTATAGACTCTTTCTTTGGGGACAAAGAGGATCAAAACGTGGAATGAGAAGAAGACAACAAAGTCAAAATTCCTGCATCAAAAGCCTCTAAGAAAAATATGAATTGGGTACAGGACATAAAGGAGTTCAAAAAGGATTTTGAAAATCAAGTAAGAGAAAGAGAGGAAAAATTGGGAAGAGAGATGAAAGCGATGCAAGAAAATCATGAAAAACTAGTCAACAACTTGCTAAAGTAGATCTTGAAAATACTGAAGAAAATACCACCTTAAAAAATAGACTAACCAAAATAACAAAAGAGGTCCAAAAAGCCAAAGAGGAGAAGAATGCCTTAAAAAGCAGAATTGGCCAAGTGGAAAAGGAAGTCCAAAAGCTCACAGAAGAAAATAATTCTTTCAAAATTAGAATGAAGCAAATGGAAGCTAAGGACTTGATGAGAAATCAAGAAATTATAAAACAGAGCCAAAAGAATGAAAAAATAGAAGACAATGGGAAATATCTCACTGGGAAAATCACTGACTTGGAAAATAGATTCATGAGAGATAATTTTTCAATTATTGGACCACCTGAGAGCCAAGATCAAAAAAAAGAGCCTAGACATCATCTTTCAAGAAATTTTCAAGGAAAACTGCCCTGATATTCTAAAACCAGAGGGTAATGTAAAAATTGAAAGAATCCACCAATCACCCCTTCAAAGAGATCTCAAAAAGAAAACTCCTAGAAATATCGTAGTCAAATTCCAGAGTTCCCAGATCAAAGAGAGAATATTTCAAACAGTTAGAAAGAAACAATTAAACTATTGTGGAAACACAATCAAGATAACAAAGTTCTAGTAGCTTCTATGCTAAGGGATCAGAGGGCTTGGAATATGATATTCTAGACATCAAAGGAGCTGGGATAAAAACCAAGAATCACCTACCCAGCAAAACTGAGTATAATACTTCAGGGAAGAGTATGAGCATTCAATGAAATAGAGGGCTTTTGGCAGAGCCAAGATGGTGGAGTAGAAACAGCACTTCTGCCCTGCTCTGGCTTCCACCTCCTCCAATACATGTAAAAAAAATGACTCTAAACAAACTTTAGAGCTACAGAACCCACAAAGTGACAGAGAGAAACAAATATCCTGCTGAAGAAAGCCCAGCAGGCAAGAAGGGTCCATCGTACCAGGCTGGAAGCTGAGCGCAGTCCCACCTAAGCCATGGTTTTAGCCCCAGGGCAGCCCCAACCAGCTGTGGCTGGAGCAGCCTTTATGAGAGTAAATCACCAGCAGCTGTAGTGGTTTCCAGACTTCTCAATCCATAAATACCAAAGATAAAGTAAAAGGTCAGTGTGGAATGTTATTGGTCCAGGGGGAGATAGAAGAGTGGCTGCTACCCCTGGAGTGAGAAGCAGAGGAGGTGCAGTGGCTGCAGCCACTCTCCATGGCTGCTTCAGAGCTCCTGGCCTGCAGATTGTGGGGGGGGGAGGCATAGATGAGCATTCAGAGGCTAAGCACTCTTGCTTTGACCTGCTTGGATCCAGATCACAGCCTTGGGCAGTGGTCCTTGGATGTGTGACCAGTGAGCCAGGGCTTGTGGGGGCTGTAGAGACAGCACCCTCCCAATAGCTTTGGCAGCTGCAAAAACCCCAGCAATTTGAGACAAAGCTCTTTCCATTCTGGAAGCAGAGTTCTACCATGGCAAAGAGCTCAGGGGTCAAGTAATTGGCTGGCAATATGAGAAAGCACAGGAAACACAAACAGACCATAGAATCCTTTTTGGGGCACAAAAAAGATCAAGACATGGAGTAGGAAGAAGACATTGAAGTCAAAACTCCTGCATCAAAGGCCTCCAATTGGTTACAGGCCATGGAGGAGCTCAGGAAGGATTTTGAAAATCAAGTAAGAGAAGTGGAGGAAAAATTGGGAAGAAAAATGAGAATGCTGCAAGAAAACCATGAAAAGCAAGTCAATAGCCTGCTAAAGGAGAACCAAAAATACACTGAAGAAAATAACTCCTTAAAAAATAGACTAACTCAAATGGCAAAAGAGGCCCAAAAAACCAATGACGAGAAGAATGCTTTAAAAAGCTGAATTTGCCAGATGAAAAAGGAATTTCAAAAACACACTAAAGAGAATAACACCTTCAAAATTAGATTGGAGCAATTGGAAGCTAACAACTTTATGAGGAATCATGATGCTATAAAACAGATTCAAACAATTGGAAAAATAGAAGGCAATGTGAAATATCTCATTGGAAAAACCACTGACCTGGAAAACAGATCCAGGAGAGACAATTTAAGAATTATTGGACTACCTGAAAGCCATGATCATAAAAAGAGCCTAGACACCATCTTTCAATAAATTATCAAGCAAAATTTCCTTGATATTCTAGAACCAGAGGGCAAAATAGAAGTTGAAAGAATTCACCACTCGCCTCTTGAAAAAGATCCCAAAAAGAAAACTGCTAGGAATATTATAGCCAAATTCTAGAGTGCCCAGGTCAAGGAAAAAATACTGCAAGCAGTCAGGAAGAAATAATTTGAGTATTGTGGAAACACAATCAGAATAACACAAGACCCAGCAGCTTCTACATTAAGGCATCGAAGGGCTTAGAATATGATATTCCAGAGATCAAAGGAGCTTGGATTAAAACCAAGAATCATCTACCCAGGAAAACTGAGTATAGTGCTACAGGGAAAAATATGGTCATTCAATGAGGTGGAGGACTTTCAGGCATTCTTGATGAAAAAAACCAGAGCTGAACAGAAAATTTGACTCTCAAATATAAGAAGCATGAGAAGGTAAACAGGAAAAAGAAATCATAAGGAACTTATTAAAGTTGAACTATTTACATTCCTACATGGAAAAATGATAATTGTAGCTCATAAGACTTTTGTCAGTATGAAGATAGCAGAAGGGAATATATATGTATATATGTATACTTATACATATATTTATACATACATATATGTATGTATAGGAGGATGTATGTGTATATAAAATATATATGTGAGTGTGGTCATTTGTATGTTCATGTATACATAGACAGAGGTCACAGGATGAGTTGAATATGAAGGGATGATGTCTAAAAAATAAAATTAAGAGGTGAGAGAGGAATTTATTGGGAGAAGAAGAAAGGGAGAGATAGATTAGGGTGAATTATCTCATATAAAAGAGGCAAGAGAAAACCGTTACAATGGAAGGGAAGTACAGGAAGGTGAAAGGGAATGGGGCAACCTGATTCTCATTGAATTTGGCCTAAGGAGGGAATAACATACACACTCATTTGGGTATCTTACCCTACAGGAAAATAGGGGGAAAGAGGGGGGGATGATAGAAGAGAGGTCAGATTGGGGGAGATGGTAGTTAGAAGCAAACATTTTTGAAAAGGGATAGGATCGAAGGAGAAAATAGAATAAGTGGGGTGTGGTATAGAATGGAGGGAAATATATTAGTTAGTCTTTCACAATATAACTACCATGGAAATGATTTGGGTAACTACATATGTACAATCTATATTGAATTGCTTATCTTCCCAGTGGAGGTGGATGAGGAGGGAAGAAGGGGGAAAAAATCTGGAACACAAAGTTTTAAAAACAAATGCTTAAAAATTTGCTTTTTACATGCAACTGGGAAATAAGATGTACAGGCAATAGAGTATAGAAATCCATCTTGCCCTACAAGAAAGCAAGGGGAAAGGGGGAAGTTTGGGATAGGGGTATAGAAGAGAAGGCAGATTGGGGCAAGGGGTAGTCAGTATACTTGCCATCTTGGGGTGAGGAATAGGGGATAGATGGGGAGAAAATTTAGAACTCAAAATCTTGTGGAAACGAATGTTGAAAGCTAAAAATAAATAAATAAAATTGGGGGGAGGGTATCATCTTTGCATAAGTATGGCCAATAACTAGCATGGCACAATGAAAGAAGCACTAGAGTTAGAAACAGAGAATCTAGATGTAAATCTTGCCTCTCTCACTTCTATTACATATGCCCTTGGATAAGTCACTTAACTTTTCTGGACCTAGTTTTCTCATCTTATAAATGAAGGGGTTAAATGGATGGCCTCTAAGATCCTCTGCAGCTATAAATCTATCAGTATTATTACAGTGATATAAGAATGTGACTTTGAAGCTCAGTGTGTGATCTGCAGCCTCTATCCCTTTGAGCACATGTGTAGTCAATCCATGAGCTCACCATGCTTGCATTATCATATGTCACCCAAATGGCCTTCTGATCTTCAAAGAGAAGCATCTGTGTGAGGAATGCACAGAGTCTAGGAATATTCTGGGCAATTCTTTCTGTTAGAGCCAAGGGTCATCATGGTTCTTTGGTGGCTCATGATTTATTTAGCATGGGTCTTTCTTCATTTTTTTCACTAATAGAGATCTTACCCTTTTTCACATCTTCCCCTTCTATGAAGTTTTTATTTATATTCTTCCATGCAATATCAGTCAGTCAACAAAAATTTATTAAATATCTACTATGTATTAGACACTGTGCCAAGAACCAGAAATACAAAGAGAGACAGAAACACCTTCCCTGCCCTCAAGGAATTGTGTATACATAGACAGATACACAGTGGATGGAAGTTAATCTCAGAGTATTCATCAAGTACACTGAAGACTTTTTAGTTCTTATAATACCTAGGGGTGCCATTGACACAGATTCCCCACTTGTTTCTTACCTCCTTTCCTAAATACATGTTCTCAGTAACATATTTTATACCATTTGTTGTACATGTTGTTATTGATAATATGGGGTGGCAACGTGGTGCAGTGTAAACACCCCTGGATTTGCAATCTGAAGCCTTGGGTTCTAATTCTAGTTCTGCCTTTCATGTCTGTGTGACATTGAGCAAATCACTTTACCTCTGTGGTCCCCAATTTCCTCATCTGAAAAGTAAGGAAATTAAAAGTAAGGTTTAGATGGCCTCAAACCTTCTTTCCAGTCCTAAGTCTACGCTCCTCTATACTTTAGCTGAGTCTCTCCCATTGTCCTTTGGGGCATTTGCAATTTTAAACTCTTAGAAGGTCAAGGTCTGTTTTTCTGTGCTTCTCCAGACAAATATTAATATTAATATTAAATAGATAGTCTATTTTGATACTTAGCAGTTTGGAATCATCAAGGGTTCTGCTCAGCATCCTAAATGTGACCTTTTTCTACTCAATTCTGAATCCATCTCATTGTATTCTTCTTACATGTAGAAACAGATAGATGTGTATATGTTTGCATACATATATAACATTATATAAACAGACATGCACATATATATATATATATATATATATATATATATATATATATATACACATATACACATTGAGTCATAGACTAACTCAATGGGCTGCCCATTTAGCTATACTTGATACTCTCTGGGCACTACATATTTTAGTTCAATCTGTTTTTCTAATGTTGATAGAACAATCTTTCAGTGCTATAAATATATTTTACAAAAGAGATTTTATGATATTCTGGGACTTGACGCAATCCATACAATGTTAAATGGATAAACAAAAGAATATAGAAAACATTGCCAAGAATAGAGACTCCTTATATTTCCCTCAAGCTATGTTCCATGACACTGGTGTTCATCTTACATTTAACATTTTGCCTGATGTTATTTGGAATTGAATTGAAGCCCCACTGGCCTACACTATGAACACTCTACTCACGAAAATAGGTACATGTGTCCAACCCTGGCTCAAAAAAACACACCCTGTACTTCTTTCACAATTCTGGATACAATGGATCTAGATCTATTCTCTTGAACTCATCAAGGACAACTAGATACTCTCTTAATCATATCCCAATTTTTCTAGAGTTTTCACTCCCCATTAGCTATTTTTTCATCTCTCCTTTCCATGTCAAAGGTCACCCTCCTTAGCAATGAAAAGAGAAGCAATATAAAAGCTCAGCAGCTCCACCAAAATTTCCTTTTGGTTATCTTTAGATTCTTTTTTCCAGTCTCAGATAATTTTGAGTTTTAGTTCTAATAGTTCTAACTCCTAACAATTCTTGAAGGACCAAGCAAGCAAATAAAAAGCATTATTAAGCATTTACTATATTTAAGGTACTTTACTAAGGGGTTTTCAAATACAAGCAGAAATAAAGATATCCCCTGCCCTCAAGGAGTTTACATTATAATGGACGAAGATAACACATAAAAGAGAAATGAAAGTAGGGTAGGGTGTGATGGTACTGGAGCAGGAACATAGCAGACAAAGTCCTGTGGAGAATCAGGAGTACAGCCTGGAAAGAAATGAAGACATGGTTGGCATGGACTATCTCTTTAGGATAGAAGTTCTAGGAGGAACCAGACAATCAGAAGGAGAGGTCATAGGGATGGAAGGTACTTCCAATGTGAGCAGTAGTCCAGGGTGTAGTGAAATTTTAAGATCAAGGGGTTTCTATAGCATCGTGGTAGACAAAGTCTTGTGGAGAGTCAGAAGTACAGTCTGGACAAGAATGCCATATTTTTACATCCATCCCCTGTTACCTGCCCTTGCTTGCATCTTCTATGCATGTCTTTTCTTAAAAGTTATATTGTCTCTTGTTTTTGCATCTTAATGATTTCCCTTTTTAGCCTCTGCTTCCTGGACACACACATGTATTTGTCCCTTCTTTGAAATCAATGAATAAATCAAATGAATAAATGAAATACAAGTGTTTATACTGTGCTAAACATAAGAGTGAGACAGTCCCTTCCCACAAAGAACTTATATTCTAATAGGGAAAGGCAACACATACAGAATAGCAGGGCCCAGAGAAAGGTGCTTTGTTCTGGTGCTTTGAAACAAAGAAAAACATTTAAGTAATTCCAAAATAGGAACTGAGTTAGATTGTCTTTACCACATTTCACATTCTTAGTCCCCACTTCACTTTCAAGAAAGAGAAAGTGTATTTCCTTATCAATTCTCCTTAGTGTTGCTAACATTTGTTATTCTAGTTTTGAGTGTATTGTTCTCTTAGTTCTCTTTTCTTCATACGCCATCATTTTATAGAAATTTTCTCATGTTCCTTTAAATTCCTCGTATTTGTTGTTTTTTGTGGAACAATAATAGTTTCTTATACTTGAACTCAACTTTGTTCAGTTAGTCTTCAATTGATGGGTCTCATTTTGTATTCAGATTTTGTTTTGTTTTTGTTTGTATCCAGATATTTGTTTGGTTTTTTGCTACCACTAAATATTATAATGAATATTTTGTTACACAGGAAACACTTTTGCCCCAATGCAAAACAATTTGGGTCCCAAAGGCTGTTGTTGATTGTCCTCCATTCTTAAAAAGAACCATTAACATCAGTAAGGTGATGTCTTGAATTGCAAGTGAATTGGATTTAAGTAAGGGAACGCCCTGTGAAGTCACAACCTTACTCTCTCTTCCAGAGCCATCTGGGTCCAGTGGCAAGACATAGATCAGGTTGACTAGAGATGATCCCAGATTCAGTGAAAGACCTTGGTCTTTTTAAGCTAAGGTCTTTCCCAGGTCTCAGTTTATCTGAGGCAACACCCATTCAGTGATTAAGGCTAAGTAAGGAATGAGGTTTTTTTTAAAAAATGACCTGTTTTACCTACTCTAAAAAAGTAAAAATGGGAAGGGAAGACCTTCTGGGTTTTTGGCCCAAACAATTGCTACTTAGACTCACTCTGAGTCAACAAAACTCAAACAATGACCTTTTTATACCAAAGGTGTATGTTTTGAAGTAGCTACTTAGGGTGCTTTATCTACAGAGAGTCTCTGAGTGGCATTAGAAACGTGTTATGACAGCTCACTTCTAACTATATATGCTCAAACATTTTAGATGTCCCAGTCATCTTTGGTGCCCCCAAGAATCCGTGTTTAAAGTTTAAAGGACCAGATTAATTCCAAAAATAACTTATAAGTAGTGTGGGTCCTGTCACTTCACCCTCTTGGATTCTAATTTTGCTTTCTTATTTTGTATATCCCTCAGGGACTTATTCATTTGGCATATAGGCTAAAATTAACTTGCTTTTGTGAATCTGAACACCATAATCCTTGATATGCTGAATGAGAATATGGAAATAACACAAAAGAAGACAAAGATAGGAAGATAAAGTGGACCAGAACAAGTACACACCAAAGAAATTCACTGGAGGCATTGCATTCCTGAAAATATTCAGAGATAACTTAAAAAGATATTTCAGGGAAGGAAAGATATCTAAAGAATTGAAAAATAGGGTGATATTATTATTTTTAAAAAGAAATAAAAGGTCATTGTCAATAATCCCAAACTCTCATTCACCCTGATGAGTTGAGTGCCCAGATGTTGGGTGACTATTACTTGCCTGAAAGGTCAAGGGATAGCCATGAGTTCTTAGCACTATAGCTCCTGAGCCCCCATATGGCATGTTCCCCTTTCGCTAACAACCAGTAGAATTCTATTAGCTTTTAGAAAGGGGAAAACAAGTTGTTTCAAAAGATTCCCTCCAACTTGGGAGCACTCTTTTCCTTTAAAAAGTCCATGAGGAGAGTAGGCTTAAATTTAAAATAAAAAGACCAAGATGAACATATGTAGAGAACATGCATGATCATGGAGTATCTCTTGATCCCTGGCCCTGGAACTTTTGGAAATTTTTCCTCCTTTGTGGAGTCCTCACTGTTTCCTTTAGGTGTAGTTCTCTGTTGATATTCAAATATCAATGCCTTTCTAGAGTCCATAGTTGGCCAACTCTCTTCAAGGGTCACAACCCCGAAGCTGCTGCTATATTCAGGTTGCTCGTTTTCTGTATTCATCTGTGGGCATTTCTTCCATTGAAAGCCATTGTTCTTATCTCTGGTGGACTCTGTTAATAACTCCCATTCCTCAGAGTATCTGTAGTGGCTCTTCCCAATCTTTTGAACTTCATAAGGCCATAACTTGGTCCATTCCATCTCTAGATAGTGGTTTACCTGAGAACAAGGAAGAATAAACACAAAAGAAATAAAGGTTTCATGTTCACATGTATACATGGCAATTAGATAATTAGATAATAAAGCTTTCTGCCACTTCCTTAACATGCATCTCAGAGCATTTTGTGCCTCACTTGCTAACAGGAAGAAAAAGAGTAAAAGGACCATAGGAGAGTCAGATCATTCTTTTTGCATGCACATTCAATTCTAGCTTAGCAGCTCATTAAGTCATCAGTCCTCTGGCTCTACAGGTAACAAAAAGACTCTTTGTTACCACACAGGATCAGTCCCTCGATGACTAATGACCAAAAGTAGATTGATAGAACCTCCACATGTGGTTAAATGGGAAGCAGGCAAAGAATATTCACATAAGGTGGGGGCAACCAGGTGGCACAGTGAATAGAGTTGTGGACC
>JAQQSV010011598.1:0-12966 GCA_028646515.1 Pseudochirops corinnae | reverse complement strand
GCCACAGGCTCCACATGACCACATTCAGCCTATTAGGGAACAGAGTATACTTTCAAATATCCAAAGGTCCTCAGAGTCACGTAGCCACATTAGCAAAGGGCCTAGGGGCAGGGAAGATCTTTAGATTCCCATAACAGAAGCACAGAGTAGTTTTCTCGAACATCCCTTGGACCTCTAGATCTAAGCCCATATGCTTATGATTCCAGTCTTCTTATCATTTCCTTCATGGAGTCTCCCTTATATGTTCCTTCATTCTATCTCCCTAAAGACTTTATTATTTCTTATTTTTTTTGTTGATTTTTCAGTCATGTGCAATTCTTGGTGACCTCATTTGGGGTTTTCTTGATAAAGATACTGAAGTGGTTTGTCATTTCCCTTTCCAGCTCATTTTACAGATGAAGAAACTGAGGCAGACAAGGTCAAGAGACTTGCCTAGGGTCACATAGATAATGAGTGTCTGAGGCTGGATATGAACTCAGGAAGAGGAGTCTTTCTGACTCTAGGCCCAGTGCTCTATCGACTGTACCACCTACCTGCCCCTATTACCTTTTGCCTGCCTCATTACAGTAGTTTCTTTACTTGTTAACAGCTCTCTTCTTTTCAAGCTCCTTCTGTGATCCATATCCTGAATTACACAAACTAATATTTCCATGGTCAAAAAACGCTTTCATCCTGTCAGTGACTCCTCATTACCTGTAGGTACTAAAATAAACTCTAAACCCTGAATTCCTTAACACTTAATACCCTCTACAATTCTGCTGACAATACCTTTCCAGTCTTATCTTCCACTGTCTTCCTACATGTAAACTTTAGTGTAGTCTACTTTCCATTTCTGGGCACACTTTTTGCTCAGGCTCTTGTTTTATATCTCACCTCTCCATCTCTACTGATCCAAATTTTACCTATCAAAAAATATGTCAAATACTACCTCTCCCATAAAGGTTTTTCTGATCATTCTAGCAAAAAAAATATATTAATTTCTCCTTATTCTGACATCCCATGGTACTTTGGTTTTTTCCACCTATATAGTATTTATCATATATTCCTCTAGTAATTTCTGTACTTTGTCACACCTCTCCTGATAAACATCTCCTGATGTAGATCTCTGCCCTCCTAGACTAGATCAAAGGTGTCACTCAGTCTATGAGCCATAGGCAGCTCATAAAACTCTTAAGTGTGTTCTGAACTAGATTAAAATATAATTGGTAGATAGTTAACAAAATAAATAAAAATACAATATAACATAGATAATGTTAACATGTGGTTTTCTAAGTCAATAGAAACGGGGATCTTTATGTATGTCTTAGTGGCCCCTGCATCTATTTGAATTTGACACCACTGGACTAGATGACCTCTAAGGTCCTTCCCCAAGTCTAAGCTCCTATAACAGCCTGATATAGTACAAAATCAAGCCCTAGAAGCTTGATATATAGTACAAGTTGTGTGTCTTCCATAATATCTAACACAGTACAGCACAGAAAAGCATAAATTCCTAAGTCATTTAACAAAAAGTTTTCCAGTTTTCCTTCCATTACATTGCAATGTTCTGCCAATAGTAAAATTTGATGTTAGATTTCTATTTTCATGAACCATCAAGTGTAAATAAATATATTAGAATAGTGAAATTATAAAACTGTGAGCAGCCACTTAGTCTAAGACTCTGATTTGGATGAGGAAGCTCAGGTCTATTGAGATAAACAATTTGCTTAAGGTTACACAGCAAGTCAATGGAAGAGCATCAATAAACATTTGTTGAATCGATAGGGATTTCATATAAGCACAACAGAAATTGACTTTCTAAAGGGTCAACCACTTCTCCCATATGTCACTAGTCCCCCAACAGCCCTACCCATCCCAGGTCTCCTTCATTCCAACCCATTTCATTATGAGAAAAAGAAAAAGACAAGACAAGATGGGAAGAAGAGCCAAAAGTGAGCAAAGACAGCTGGAGAACAAAAATAACAGGGGAATAATTGAATTTGTGCCTTCTAACTATTTTACCCTCCATCATTACCCACCCTTCTCATGAGCCTGCATCAAAAAATTAGGGTTAAAAGCATTAATGCTACCTAACACTTGCCCATCAATGACTAGGCTGCCCGAAACCTCTTCTATAAGGTATACTCGATCCATTCTCCTTCAATTTTATTTCAAATGTTTAATGGATTGCTACAGATGATTTTGACTGATTCCTTTTCCCAAACAGTGAATAACCCCTAGACACAGTTCCCTTCTGTCTTGAATATCAGAAATTCTAGAGCCAAACAGAGCTCAATAGTAAGAATTAAGAATAATTACCAAAGACAAACTGCTTGAGCCTAATAGAAATTAGTCATGAAGATTTTTGGTTAGTCTTTTCTTTTTCATTTGAGTGGAAAAGAAAGTGCTTGTCGAACATCAATATGTTCCTGTACTATCTTTCCTTTAAATGATATTCAAAGCAGCAAGAATATAGAGGTGGGGGGAGGGGGAGAGAGAACATAAATAAATATGTGAATGTTGAAATGCAAAGGTTGCCTGTTACTGAAAGTTGCTATGAATCCAAATGTAGGTTTTTGTTGTTGTTATTATCTTTTAAATTCTTTCAACAATATCAGTAAAGTCCTATCATTAAGCTGTGGACTTCTGTGATATGCCAGAATAGAGTGATAGATTAGACTAGAAGGTACCATAAAGGTCATCTAGTACAATCCCACTCTCATTATACATGAGGAAATTGTGGGACAGAAAGTTTATGGTCATAAAAAATAATAATTGGTACTTAGATTCAAATTCATCATGACAATTGTGGTTCATGCAAGTTACCTAGGGAGTAAGACTGAAAGTGAGTTGGGGTTGGAATTCAAGCCAAGAAAGCACCCTAAGTGGAGACAGACTACCCAGATCCCACATACTCCAGCAAAAACCTGAAATTCACCATAGAGTTAATAATAATAAAAGAATTCAGTGAGAAACTATGGTAAGCTACTTCTTTTACCCCAGAATGACAAAAAGTCAGCCTGAAACCCATAGACGACAAGACAGGAGATTGCTTGGAAAATCAGTACTAGTTCAAGTAAACAAGCCAAGAGTTTCAGAGTGCAAGCTGAGATGGCCCAAGGATATGTATCTGGCAAAGCTCTGTATTCAGTGGCAATGAGAGTGAAGGGATCCCTCAGGAAAGCCTCAGCATTGTACAAGAACCACAACAGGGATGCCCCTAGCAATGGTGCAACCAGAGTAACAAAACAGTGCGTGGTGCTCAATTCAAGCAAGCAGGGGATCTAATGTCAATCAATCAATCAATCAGTAAGCACTTATTAAGCACCTACTGTGTGCCAGGCACTGTGCAAAGTACTGTATCCAAAGTCCTTAGAACTCTGTCCTGTGATACCATAGGTAGCCCTGAAGATCTAGGTCTCAGAAACTTGAAGATCCAGGGGGGATTAATTCCAGGACATTGAATCAGTGCACAAGCCCAAATGGCTCAGGAAAAGACTAAACAAAGCTGACCACCCTCACTCAAATTAAGTAACCAGAAAAGATGCCAACTAGTAAAAAAAAAAAAAAAGTAGGTATAGGGGCGGCTAGGTGGTGCAGTGAATAGAGCACCAGCCCTGGAGTCAGGAGGACCTGAGTTCAAATGTGGCCTCAGATACTTAACACAAAAAAAAAAAACTAGCTGTGTGACCTTGGGCAAGTAACTTAGCACCACTTGCCCTCCCCAAAAGCAAAATAAATAGATAAACAAGACTGTCTTTAACTTAAAAAAAAAAAAAGTAGGTATAGAAATACTGAAAAATCCAGCCTAGATGAGAGTAACTCTATAACAACTTCAAGCAGGTACTCAAAGGAAAACTAGATTTTCCATAAGTGCTACACAAATATTTAGAAAAAAATAAAGCAAGAAATAAAAAAAATAAAAGCTTTGGAAGAAAGAGTTGGAAAGAGAATAAACAGTCTGACTCAAGTAATGGACTCCTTGAAAACTAGAATAGATCAAACTGAAATCAATGGTTCCATTAGTCAGCAACAAGTATTAGACAAAAATCAGAAGATTTTTTTAAACATTAAGAAAACATAAGATATTTGATATCAGAAATAAACTCCCTGAAATTTTCAAGACATATTTCAAGAACTCATAAAGGAAAACTGTCCAGACCTATTAGAAATAATGGGCAAAATCAAGACAGAAATCACTTTCTGAAGGGAACTCTGAAGACAAGAGTCCTAGGGATGTCATAGGCAAAATCCAGAGCTTCCACTTCAAAGACAAAATTTTGCAAGCATCCCAAAAAAAGGAATTCAAGAAAGAATCACAGTCAATACCACGTGAGACCTGACAGCTCTTACCGAAAACGAGAGAACATCTTGGAGTACAATATTCCAAAGGCAAAAGACAAAGCTTAAAACGAAAAATAACTTACACTGCAAATCTGAAAATAATCCTGTCACAGTGAAATGATCTTTAATGGAACAAAAGCCCTTTCTAGAATTTTTAATAAAAGACCAGAAATAAGCAGGAACTTTGAAATTCAAACAGAAGAGTCAAGAGAAAGGTAAATTTATTTGAGAAATTAGAGTGTGATGATGTGATGCCAACATTTTGACGGGGGAGAAGAAACAAGTGCCCCATCCCCACCACGGCCTCAATGTCTTCAAAAGTTATTGAGGCAGCTAAATAGGAAAAACAGAGATCCTAACTCTGGGGATCATTCTGAATTTTAAGAGGAGAAAGAGAGGAAGGGTAAAAGGAACACACTTGTGTAGAAAGGAGGAAGAAGGGAGTAGAACTTAGTATTTCTCATAATCAAAGAATATAGAAAGAAAATATACAAACCTAAATGAAGGAGTGGGTGGAGCTGGCATCAGATAAACTTCACTCTAATCTGAAATAGACAAAAGAAGGCTAAACACACACAGAGACACACATGTACACATACACTTTGGCATAGGTTCCCAAAGTGGGCAATACTGACCCCTGCGGGGCTCTGGAACACTCCAAGTGAGTGGTTGTAGCCTTGGGTGCAATTGGGAGGCATTGAATGAAAATAAGGGGGTAGTAAAAAGGATAAGGAAAGAACAAAAGATAAAAAAATTTTGAAAAACCATTCATGTATGTTTTATCTGCTGTGTAACAGAGTTAAAGTCATAGTAATTACATTATTTTCCAAATAAATACACAAAATGCAAGTTATAACTGATCAGTCGTCAAGTCTGTTGACAGGTCTGAGGCAAGTGTTGGCATGTGAGTGTGTCACACATTGTCAAGAAGTCCAGCATGCAGCGGCAGAAATGTGTGCATGTAATGATTTGTTTATGATATGATACTATATAATTACATGATGCAATATTGCATCATCAACATTTCAATGCAGGAAAAAACCCCACAAATTTACAATAAATTATTCAATTTAAGATGCATCATTTTAAAATATGTATATTTTATATTTTTAGAAATGATGAAAATTTAAAAAAATTAAAGGGTTAAAGAAAGTAGATTTCCAGGGGGTGCTGAGTAATTTTTTTTTGAAAAGGGGATGGTAGGCCAAATAAGTTTGGGAACTTCTGCCCTTTGGTGTAGGAATATGTTAAACTCAATAGGAAAAATAGTAGAGATTGGAAGAAGAGTTAAGAGGGAGGACAATATTGAGAAGATAAGTGTTGTCTAGTTGTTTAGTTAGGTCTAACTCTTTGAGACTCCATGATAATGATAGCATTTGAAATAAGTTTTAAGAAATAATAAGAATAAACTAGAATTTGAAATAAGTTTACTAAACAGTCTTTCCTATTTGTATCTTTTGATTCTCAATTTGTTTTATTTTTGCAAGGGATGGAGGAGAGACACAAAAGTTAAATACTTAAGAGACTTTAAAGATAAGTAATGAAATGTTTTGGATTTTTAGGCATTTGTGCTATTGCTGGAGTGTCTGTGTTTGCAAACATGCTGGTCACTAACTTCTGGATGTCCACAGCTAGCACGTATTCAGGAATGGGTGGAATGGTACAGACAGTTCAGACCAGGTAAGCTCTAATTTGGTATAAAGCATTCAATGCTGAAACTGCTGTTATATGAAGCTGATTTAAGATGTGACTGTCACTGTCTTAAACGTGTATTTCTAAGAAGAAACCATTTCATAACACAAATCAGCAATGATCTATGGACTCATAAATTTCATTTCAGTAAAATATACTTGGAGATATGATTTGAGTCTGATCTGGCATTTCCATTGAAATACAATGACAGCTTACAGTATTTATCTCACATTCTTACACAAGACTCTATTGTGGTTGCTATGGGACGATTGTTATTTATCCTGGTATACAAATTAGCATCAACTTCCATTTCCTCTTTCTGAAAGAAATTAAGCTAAGCCTATAAAAATCAGGTTATAGATGAGTAAAACTTTTAATTGAAACATAAACTGATTATTCACATACATGCACATGTACACATACATATACGTATGTATCACATGCTTTTATATTCTACAGATGGTCCTTTCTATCAGATATAATACTGTTATAACCTAGGTGAATGTAGGAAGGTGAGATTTTGATAGGCTGATTTTATCAGCCCACAAAACTACCTTAACATCTTCCTACATTTATCAGTAATGAAGCTATCCAAAGAAGGACAAGAGGAATTTTGCATGACAGATATTGTATTTAACATTTTTTAATGTATATAATGAATCCTAATCTCATGGGCATACCAAAGTTAAGTAGATTCATCAAAGTAGCATGAGATTATATACTTCATCTTGAGGAAATCACAAACCCCAGTCAGGTCACAATATGCTCTTTTGAAATCTGGGCTTTATGTCCTCTGCCCCCACACTCCAAGGACATTTTTCTTTAGGAGAGGCTCCCATTTATACCAGTATCATAGAATCAGGAAGTGGAACTTAGTCAATAAATAGAATGTGAAGTATTACACAAGGAAAGGACATTCACAATGGACATACGAAGTCAGTAGAAAAATAGAATCTATACTTTTAACTGTTATTGCGAATCTGAGGAGGGGTTAAGGTGACATTGAACTCAAGAGTGAAAAGGGTAATATTCCAAGATATGTAGAACCCTAGTATTTAGAGGCTTAGAGACAAGGGAGGAAGAACTGTCACATATATCCATTTCAACCATTATTGAACAGAAGACAATATATTCTTCACACAGTGGAATTAGGGTTAAATGAAAACACTCCCTTTCAGGAGAGAAAAAAATTAGGGGCTGTCTCAAGGAAGGAACTTGGAAGAGTCCAAAGAGTAGAGCCTGATTCTCCACCTTCCATCTATGCATTATGAGAGAAGAGAGAAACACATGTTGATTTCTCATTCTAAGGCTTTGTTGATTTGCTTTTTTGATCATGACTGGGGATTGGGGAAAGGTTTATTTTTAGGTATGAAGCCACGATATCAGTTATTGTAGAAGGTGCCTTGGACGGTTAGCCAAAACTATCAAATTGCTTCATTTATGTTCTTTGAGATATTAGGAATGTTTCATTCTACAATGTCTAAGTTGTGTATTGAAAAATCAATGTTTGCAGACTTATCCCATATTGTGTTGTCCCGACCAAAGTAATTTCCCAATAGCATCATTAAGGCATTATAATTCTTATGAGGCAGCAGGGATTAATGAATAGTGGGTTAACCTTAAATTCATAAAGATCCATATGCAAGTCTTACACATACTAGATCTGTGACCATAGGCAAGTCACTTAACATCTTAGTGATCTAAGTGACTTTCTAAGACTATAAATAATAGCTAAAATTTCAGATGTGTATTGATGGAGGAAGTTTACATACTGGGAGTTCCATGCACAGGTAAAATCACAGGTCTAGACCAAAAAGAAAACAAAAACAAGAACCCATGCCCAACTACAATCAAAATTTGTTATAATGCCAACTAGCAAGGCATCTATTCATAACTTTAAAACTAGTTCCTATAGAACTCTGTTCCACATAAATTTGTTTTGCCTAATATTGTGTTTGGATTAAACTAATTAAAGAGTATAGAAAGGATATGTCTGTGTTTTATTGTTCTGATTCTTCTGTTTTATGATGAAATATAAGTTGGGATTTTGGTCTGATCGGCTCTTAAGGACACCAACTGTTTCACTTTCGTATCTATATCCCCAGCATCTACCATAGCACCTGATACTTAGTAGGCATCTAAAAAAATGTTTGTTGATTTATGTATGATACATAGTAGGAATGATCCAGATCATGTGATTTAGGGTTGGCGACAACATTGAAAAGATCATCTAGTCCAAACCTCTCATTCTACAAAAGGAGAAATCAAGGTCCAGAGAGCTGAAATGAGTCATTCATAGTAAGCAGTAGGTGCCACAAATTCAATCATCCTTCTGCTAAATCTTTTAGAAATAAATAGCTAAGCATTGTTTCAGGCAACTAGGTAGAGCAAGATGCTATGCCTTGGTTTAGGAAAGCCTGAGTTCAAATTGAATCTCAGGCACTTACTAGCTGAGTGACTCTAGACAAGTCACTTAACAATTGTCTGCCTCAGTTTCCCCAACTATAAAATGGAGGTAATAATAGCACTTCTCTCCCAGGGTTGTTTTAAGGATCAAATGAGATCATATTTGTAATGGACCTGGCACATAATAGGTGCTTAATAAGTGGTCATTTCCTTCATTTCTTAGTTGGAAAATTGCTCATATAAAACCTTCTAGAGACTCTATTCAGAACCCCACAACAAAGGGCACTGTCATATAAGATGAGACATTGTGGTTGGAGCATCATAACCTCAAAGGACACTGGCCTCAAAAGTTACCCATCTATGGTTCCAAATCTCTGCTTTCTCTATTCTTTTCTTCCAGAGGTCTCTTCAAAGAGTCTTCAACAGTGTACGATAGTAGTCAGAAAAGTTAATGTGATCTTAGATCTCACTAAGAGAGACATAGCTTAAAGGAATAAGAAGGCAGGAGTCCTTCTGCATTCTACCCTGGTCAGACCACTTCTAGAGTATGGGGTTCAGTCCTGGGAGCCAGTTTAGGAAGAAAAATAATAACATGAGAGAAAGGCAACAAGAATGGTGAAGGAATGCAAGACCATGTAGATGAGGATCAGCTGAACGAACAGGGGAAATTTTTCTTAGAAAAGAAAAGACTCAGGAGGGACATGATATCTATCTTCAAATAGGCTCTCAAGTCAAAAACAGATTAGACTTGTCCCGTTACAACCCAGAGAGCAAAATTGTTTGCAATGAGTGGAAGCTACAAAGGGGAAAATTTAGGCTTGATGCAAGGAAAAATACCTAACACTTAGACCTGCCCAAAAGTGGAATGGGCTTCTCCCTTTATGGAAGGAAGGAAGAAAACAAACAATTAGTAAACACCTACTATGTGCAAGTTTTATTACTAACATTATCTCATATGAACCTCATAACAACCCTATGAGATAAAAACTATTATCATCCTTTTTTTTTTTACAATTGAGGAGACAGAAGCAAACAGAGATTGAGTGAATTGCCCAGGGGCACATAGATATTAAGTGTCTGATGCAAGATGTGAATTCATGTCTCCTTGACTCCAGGACTAGCACTCTACCCACTTCACCACTTATAGAGACCTTCAAGTACAATCTGGAAGATCAGTTTGGGGTGTCATGAAATGATTATTCTTTTTGGGTTATTGGTTAGACTAAATGGCTTCTGGAGCTCCTTCCACCACTGAAAATGTGTACCTAGGAGAAATATTGAGGGATAAAAATGTCATCCAATGGACGGGCAGATGGATGGATGGATGAGGACTTACTAAGCAATTACTATGTCCCAAGCCCTGTGCTAAACTATGAAAAGAAAAATGCAAAAACAAAATGAGTGTCTTCCCTTAAGGAACTTACTAACAGGAAAGATGAATCGAACTGGGGAGCAGAGGCCAGGAAGGATTATTTTGATCATATGTGAGTATGTGTCTATCTGATATTTGCCTAAAGGGGAAAAAAATGGGTTTAATGTTACTGTTTACTACTACTACTACTACTACTACTACTACTACCTATTCTTTTTTTTTTTTTTTTTTTTTTGCTTTAGGTACACCTTTGGTTCTGCTCTCTTTGTTGGCTGGGTTGCCGGAGGCCTTGCTGTGATTGGTGGCATTATAATGTGCATTGCTTGCCGTGGACTAGCCCCAGAGGAAACCCAGTGAGTCATGATATGGCAAATGTATTTGATTATCATAAGATTTAAATAAATCTATTTCCCATAAATTATAGCTAGAATTATTAGTTTGGAGTTAATAGAGGAAAATGCATTGTAAATAACAAGCCACTGGATAAGTATGATCTGCCATTATCCTCAGCATTGTTATTATTATTATTCCACTCAAGACCTCCTTCAAAGCCTCATTGCATAGAGGGGTCACTGAGTTCTCCAAGGTATGCCAGTAGAATACAACCCAGCACAAGTCTATAAGGTCACAGGAACATTGATTTAAAGCTAGAAGGTACTTCAAATTTTTCTTCTTTTTATAGATGAAGGAACTGATATAAAGAGTTGTCAAATGACTTGCCTAAGCTCATATGGGTAGTAAGTGGCAGAACAAGGCTTAGAACATAGATTTTCTGACTCAAAATCCCTCTCTCTTTCCATGGTGTCCTATCACTTTCATGGCATCAAGTATGTGCCCAACAACGGACCACATGTCTGCTACATAAAGACCAAACTAGCTAAATTCAGAAACGCTCATAGTCAGATAATTGGCTATCAAGTGATGGGATGTTTTTGTTTTAAGATTTCAGTTTTTTGTTTTGTTTTGCTTTGTTTTGTTTTTGCTCTAGTAACTCATAAAAATCTCCTCCTAAAGTGGGGAAAAGTTTCATCCTATTTTGGTTGATTGAATATCAATGAAATTATAAGTCTTTTAAAACCATGAAGAAAGAATAATATGGAAGAACACCATTCAAATAAAAGTAGTAAAACAATGATATAGCATTTCCTTCTCTTGGCATATTTAAAAATGGAAAACACTGATCAATCTTGTTTGAGGGGCGAGTATACTCCTATATGAAAGCAGGGATGGGGCTAGATTTAAATCAACACAAGAAGCGTTTATTAAATGTCTATCATATTCATAAGTAAAGTGAATTAGCTAAGTCACACAGGTTGTAAACAGCAGAGCTGGGTCCATCCTCTAGTCCTAGTGTGATATTCTCTCCATTGCACCATGCTGACATGCTGATTTCTTTTTTTTTTTCAGTTACAAGGCCGTATCCTACAATGCCTCAGGTCACAATGTTGTCTACAGGACAGGAGGCTACAAAACTAGCACTGCTTACGAATCCAAAGTGAAACCCAAAGCTGAGGATGAGGCACAGTCACAACCTTCCAAATATGACTATGTCTAAGGAGCCATTATACAGTGTACGGAAGAGGAAAATCACATTGCATGAGTACCAAGGAAATTATACACAGGCTTCCTTGTTCCTTTTGGCTGAATTTAATTGGTTGAATATCTGGAAGACATTAATTTCATCTACTGGTTGTCATGCAATATGGTCTAGGATAGTACATTACATGGTTCTCTATTTACAATTCTTTTACAGTGTATTTTGTATAAAAGTTACTAGGAGCATTGAGAACAGTTATGGTTTTTGCATTGTTTCCTTTTTTTAAGTTTTTTTTTCCTATTATTTAGTTATAGGATGAGATTCAGCTACTTTCTGAAACTTTTGGTATGTTAGCATGCTTCCCCCACTAATCCAATGGAAAATGCCCCACTTCTAACCAAAAGGAATAATTTTAACCAATCAAAAAAGATATTTCCTGCTACCTTCTCTCCATTCAAAAGCCTTTAGTGTTTGACTATGACAGAACAAAAAATAAGGAGTTAAGTGAAAAGGAGGAAACATTTGAACGGTCTTTGTTTCTTTCTCTAAATCTTCTTGCACTGTACTTTTCAGTCATTTTTTTGCTTCATATGAATATATTTTCCTGAATCAAGATGATTTCACAGTTTGAGAAACTTTGATGACCTATTCTGCTAAGTGATAAAGTTAGCCTTTTTCTTCTAGCATTTCAGCTCAGCTAGGAAAATATCTAAAAATTTCTTACGAAAGCTCTGACTATAGCATTTTTTAAGAGAACATGAAAATAAGAATTTGAGGATTGTGCGCTAAGAGGATAGAGCAAGGGCTCCAATGAGTTGTTCTTATGATTTACCATTAAAGCCTTAGGTACAGTTAGCCTAAATGTTGGATTATAAAAATGATAATATATCTTTATAAGACAGACTAACCACCATACAATTAAAAGGAGGAAATAACACAAAGCATTTGGGTTCATGTTGTAGGTTTTATGCTTCACTGAATCTCTTTATTTTTTAATACAATAAAGATTCACAGATCCTAGTAACTTCTCACCCCTCAATCTCCACTATTTATATTGTGTTTACTTCACAGGATATGAAATTATGTAAATTTAAAATAAAGAAAACCATCACAGTGTCAGATACAAAATTAATCTTCATGAGTGTTTTTGGTCACTGGCTGCAATATTTTCCATCCATAATTGGAAAACAGTTGTTCTCCAAATTGTTTGCCTAAAATTTAACCTTTATGTTTCTATAGATATCACTATATTGCATCAAATCCAATCAAAAGCACTTTCAGGCACCATGCTCAGTTTTGTTGTTTTATAGATTGCTCTCTTAACTATTTATTAATTCAAATCCAATAAATGCATCTTGTGTAGATATACATCATACTGATTCAGGTTCTCTTACCACCACATCACATGGACAGCAAGGAAATTGTGTTCAATCTTCCATATTTCTTTTTCCTGGAACTGGTTGTTTGGAGACATAGTCGGACAGTAATTTGTCTGAAAGATTCTGTGGATAATTAGCTATGTATATATATAAATTAGCAGTGTGATGTGGCAGTCAAAAAAGTTAACGTAATCTTGGGCTACAATGAGAGGCATAGCTTCCAGGAATAACGAAATGATAGTTCCTATATATTCTGC
>JAQQSV010011597.1:0-12967 GCA_028646515.1 Pseudochirops corinnae | reverse complement strand
AAATGACTTGCCCCAGGCCACACAGCTAGTAAGTGTCTGAGGCTGGATTTGAACTCAGAACTTCCTGATTCCAAGCCCAGTATTTTATCTACTGGGTCACTTGGCTGCCTCAAATGAACAGTCTGGTGTTTGAAAGAAGTTAAGAGTAGGAAAAGGATTTTGGTTAGGACAAACTGCTAACTCCCAAGTATAAAGAAACTGCTTTTAGTTGGGCTATGAGTGGTTTGTAGTGGAAAACAGACTAATAAATACAAAGGCTGAATCATCTTGTAAAGGATGTCAATTGATGACTTTTTGTGTGTGAATAGTTTGATATGGCAATGAAACAAACTTTATTTATGAAAAACTGATAAAAATGGGAGTTTGAAGAAACTGAGTTTCTTCCGATTGTCAGGGGGACCACGCTGAAAGCTGCTGGATGGTTATTGCTGTAGGCAATGGTGGCCCTTCCGTTCTTTTTTCTAGGCTAATCATGCTCAGCTGCTTCAACCAGCCCTCATGTACCATGGAGTCAAGGCCCTTCACCATCATAGCTGCCCTCTTTTGGATAAGGTCAAACTCTCTCAATGTCCTTCAACCATGATCTAAAATGGATCACATTACTACAGCTAAAGTCTGATAAGGGCAGAATAAAGGGGGAAAGTGGCTTCCTTGTTCCTGGAAGCTATGCCTTTTACTTCAACCCAATATTGCATGATTGCTGGCTGCCATATGTAATATCAGTCACACTAGCACACAGGGTGGGCTACTAGCACAGATTCTTTGATCTGCTTTTCTAAAGGAAAGACAGCTTTATATGGGTTAATCATCTTACTTTAATTACAGATAAGTAGAAAGAATTGAGTGTCCAACAAAAAATTCAATAGACAGGGCTCCAACTGTCTAAACAGAATAAGAGAGCCACCTCCATACACCAACAGACCAGTATCACCCCAACATCTGAGCAGTCAGGGGGCTCTTAACAAATGGCTACTCAGAGTCCAGTCCAAGGAATCAAAAATTCCTTCTCATGAGCGAGGATCCTAAGCAAAATCTCACCTCACAAAATATGGGTGTGTGTGTTTGTGTAAGTACTCGTGTATATATGTATACATACACACATATATTCATATACATTTATGTACATGCATATCTATCTATAGATATTCAAAGACATATGCATACATACATACATATAGACCACGGGTAGTGGCTGCTCCAGTCTGGACTCTGGGCAGAGTACAGTTCCAGAACCTCCATCCTTCCAGCACAGTCTGGGGCAGGGCTACTCCACTTGAACCCTGGCTCTGACTCTGATGATCCCCACCTCCTACAAGCATGTTTTCCTCACAGAGTTTCTGCTCTGGCCTGTCTCCTCAGGAGTGCTAGTGGGATCAGGAGAGGGAAGGACAGGTTATCTCTCAGGCGTCCTGCTCTTGGTACCTGGGAAACCCTTCATGCTACTGTTGCTCATTTGGTTTCTTTCAGGTTGACAAAAAGTAACACTATAACCGTGCCAACGGCTATCCCAGTTCCACAAAACCCCATCCTTTCCTTTAGTCTTTGCAGGTCCTGCTGACTAAGGCAAATATATTAGTAAGCGCCCTAGCATACCCAAGATGGTCTGTGTGTGGGGTAACAAAGACCGTTGTCCAAATTAAACTCAGAGGCTTCTCAAGGTAGAAAGCAGAAAGGAGTTTATTACACTCTCACAAGAAAGGGAGACACACCAAGTGCATTCAATGCATTCTCAGTGTCAGACTGCACCAGGCACAGACAAGATACATTCTTTTATAGACCCCCTAATCACAATCCCCTTCCCTATTTACCCCAATGACAGTGGTCAAGTACAGAACAAGCAGCCTGTGTCTTTGTTCTTGTTCCTGGAATATCTCATAGTCATTTACAATATCACTGGACAAGGAATCAAGTATTGTAACATTTTATTGTAACATTTATAACATTTGTGGCTTCTGGTCCTATGAGAATAAACAGATATGATGATCCTACAGATTTACTACACAACATGCAGATGTGCTTACATTCTGTGTTCCCATATTTTCTCCTGGAATACTTCAGGGTCAACAGCTCATTTTAACAGAAAACCTGAATTGAAAGCCCAGCCTTAAATTCTATCAGGGTCTTCACCATATTCCAAACAGTGTGCTAGCACAGGTTCTTTCCTTTAGAAAAGCAGATCAAAGAACTTGTGCTAACAGGCCAGCCTAGATGTGCTAGGGAGCTTCCTAATACACCATACCATACTGATTTAATTATATTTTACCTTATTTTAAATTATCTGATTGCTCCAAATGTCCAAGGCTTTTTGTTCACTATAAAAACTTCACAGGATTTAGATGTCCAGAACCAGTCTACTCTTCTCATTGATGTATGTGTTATGGAGTTATAATAATAATAATATGGTCATAATAATATAATGCTAGATAACACTTCTGTAGTACTTACTATGGGCCAGGCACTGTGTTAAGTGCTTCGTAATAATTGTCTCATCTGATGCTCACAAGCACAAGAGGTAAGTGCTATTGCTATTTCTATTTAATAGATGAGGAAATGGCGGCAAACAAAGGTGAAAGGATTTAGCCAGAGACACAGAGCTAATAAATATCCGATGTTGCATTTGAACTTGGGTCTTCTTGACAGCAGCATTGTGGGAGTAAATGTTCTGCCACTACTTTTAAAACAAAATTCTATTTCATTAAATGATTTTGTTTTGATGGGACTATTTCCTCTGGCTGAGAAGAGAAGGAAAGTCATCGGTTAGGGTCTCTGAACTATGGTTTTGAGTGGGTAAAGACTCACAGAGTATCTTGAACCTGGGTCACCTTTTCTGGGGGTCCCAAGTTCAAGATGTCCCAGATGCTACCTATATTAAGAAAATATATTCAAGAAAGTAGAGGGGGAAATCTTGGTGGAGACCACTTATAAGAAAATCAATGGGGGCAGAAACTCGTATGTGGGCATATCTGCATGTGGGCGGACCCACCTGGAGACAGAGAGAGGAGGGGTGTCTGTTTTCCTAAGACCATCGAAAATATGTGTTTTCCGATGGTCTTAGGTGACCCCTGTGACCTCTGTGAAAGGGTTGTTCAACTCCCAAAGGTGTTGTGACCCATAGGTTGAGGCCTGCTGGCTTAGAAGGAAAAGGGAAGTCTGTGGCTGCATGTAAGTCAGTCAATGCTGTGCTAAATGCTAAGGGTACAAAAAAAGGCAAATATGACAGTCCCTGCCCTCAAGGAGCTCACAGTCTAATGGAGAAGACAACAAGCAAACAAATATTTAGAAACAAGCTATATACAGGATAAATAGGAAATAATTAAGAGAGAAGTTGTTAGAATTCAGGGGAGTTGAGAAGGCTCCTTCTAGAACTGCAGTTTTCAACCTGTGGGTCGAGACCCCTTTCGGGTCGTATGAGGTTGGCTAAGTCCATCAGAAAACCCATATTTCCGATGGTCTTAGGAACCAAGACACTGCTCCTTTATCCATCTCCAGGTATGTCTGCCCACATGCAGATACCCCCACCATTTAGAGTATTAAAGGGCTGAGGTATTAGGAAGGTTGAGAACCACTGCTCTAGAAGATGAGATTTTAGATGGGATTAGATTAGAAGGAAGCCCAGAAGCCAGTAGGTTGAGATGAGGAGGGAGAGCATTCTAGGCATGGGGGAAAAGGGAGAAAATTCCTGGAGCCCAGAGATGGGTGTTATCAAATGAGCCAATAATGGGCAAGGAGAGCAGTGCCACTGGATCAAAGAACACCTGGTGGGAGTCACGTGTGAAAAGACTGGTAAGGGAGGAGGGGGTGAGTTTAAGAAGGTCTTTGAATGTCAAGCAGAGGATTCTGTTTTCAGTCCTGGAGGCCTGCTGTCAAGGAAACAAGGGGAAGGGAGCATGCAACTTTTCACTGCCCCTGCCAACACCTTCGCAAGGTCCCCAGTGGGCTGGGCTACCTGAGAAATTGATCAGGTGAAAGCTGATTGAGGACCTGACATTGCTTCTTCCCCTCACTTTCTGGGAGAGGCCCTGGACCAACATGGTGCTACTGGCCAAAGCCCTCGCCATTGGTGACTCAAGGGCCATTTGTGGGCTCTGGGAATACTGATCCCCATAGACATCTTTGTTTCTGCACATCAGGTTGTGAGTGTCCTATCAGTCCCTGTACTAATCAATTAGCATTCCCTGAGTGGAGGATTACTGAGCCCTTTGCACTGGTCTCAATGGTGTGGGGGAAATAAGAGAAGGAGAAGATGCAGAATTTTCCCTTGGGAGCTGGACCCAATCAAAGCTAAAAAGTTGGAGGGACGTCAGAGGTCATAAGGTCCAACCCCCTCATTCTATAGGTGGGGGGCAGCTCTGAAGCTCAGAGAACGGTCACTTGTCCAATGCCACATAAGTATCAAATGATCAAGCTAGAATGCTTTATGGCCTTTGACTCCAAATCTACCATACCATGCTGATTCTGCCAATGAGGATTTAGTAAAGTCATACAGTGACTCAGAGGATGGAGGGGGATCTCCGTGGAAAGAGAGGGCCAGGGTGGGGAACCTGCAATGTCAAGGCCACATGTGGCCCTCTAGGTCTTCAAGTATAGCCCTTTGACAGAATCCAAACTTCTCAGAACAAAACTGAGATTTGTTCTATGAAGTCTGGATTCAGTCAAAGGACTGCACTTGAGGACCTAGAGGGCCACATGTGGCTTTGAGTCCACAGGTTCCACACCCCTGAGATAGGGACTCAATAAGGGAATGGGGGCTGTGTGAGAGTGTGGGGCTTGATGGCAAGATGAGGGCTTAGATTGGGGATGAGACCTGGTTATAAGTGAGGTTCATAGGATTAAAGATCCCAGATCTGGAGCTTGATGGAACCTTAGAGGTCATTGAGTTCAATGCAATGGATGGAGTGCTTAGACTTGGGTTCAGAAAGACCTGATTTCAAATCCAGCCTCAGACACTTACTGGCTGTGTAACCTTGGGTAAGTCATTTCTTCTTGTTCTGCCTCAGTTTCCTCATCTGTAAAACGGGGATAGTAATAGCACCTACCTCCCAGGGTTACTGAGAGGGCTAAATGAGGTGATGTTTGTAAAGTTCTTAGCACAGAGCCTGGCACATAGTAGGAGCTTAATCAATACTTATTCCATTCCCTGTTCCCACCGGTAGGGATGCTCACTGATAGTGAAATACCTCCCATGTGCCCATAGGAAGATCTTTTTCTCTCACTTTACTTGCTAGTCTGCTTGCTTAAAAGTCTTTTATTTTGTCATGAATTCATGAGTGTTAATCATTACTAATGAATACCATTATTAGGTTGTAGGAACTAAAAATATTTTTACTGTGAGTATCCTGCCAAAGTTTTGTTTAATGTGTCTGTGCTCTGGCATAAATACGCTGTGAGCCATGGCTTTGAGTAGCTGCCAGACCCCTGAACCTGGGGAAGCTTTTCTGGAATCTTCCTCATGAGGAAGCAGCTCAGGTGTTGTGAATCTCAATTTTGTACTGTTTCCTTTGAAAAGAAGTCTGTAACAAAATTTACTCATGACTTTCAAGATGTCCCTGCTTGTTTTTGCCTTTGTATACTTTTAAAAATGTTTTATTGTTCTTCCTCTGCTTCTCTCTCTCTCTCTCTTTCTCTCCCTCTCTCTCTCTCTCTCTCTCTCTCTCTCTCTCTCTGTCTCTCTCTCTCTTTCTCTCTCTCTGTCTCTCTGTCTCTCTGTCTCTCTCTTTCCTCTCCTCTCTCTCTCTCTGTCCCTCTCTTTGTTACTTTTTTTTTTTTAACATTAACATTGCTATACCTCAGAACAATTCGACATAGTGGCCATGTCCAAAAATGTACGTGTCCTTCCTCACCTGGCATATATCACCTCTCTGCCATGAGATGAGTAACACATAGGTATAAGAGGGGACTGGTGCATACTTCAGTGTGTATCTCCCCCTGGAAGCAGGCTCCAGAGCTTGTTTCACATAGAAAAGTTGCACCAGCACACTGTTCATGCACTGTATGCTCCAGTCCTCGTTATACACAGGCCACATCAAAGGCTCTCTTCCCCTTATTCCACCCTGTCTTTCTGTTGCATCCCCACATTTCAGTTGAGAAGGCACACTTTTAATCTATCTTCTGGTCCCACCTTCCCGTCCCCCGCTGCAGCAGAAGAGTAGGGCGACCCATTCTTTTCCCTTTTTCCTGTCTCTCGCAACCACTTTCTTTCTTTTTTTTTTGAGTATTTGTGGACTTTTATTTTAATTTAAAAGATTAAATTGGTTTGTTTATTTACTTTTAGTTCACAACATTCAGTTCCACAGTCCCTTGAGTTTCAAATTTTGTCCCCTTCCCTCTCCTCCGAACCCATCATGGCGGCATGCACTCAAATATAGGTCTATAAATATCTTCCCATGAATCATTAGTCAGGTTATAAAAAAGGATTACAACTGATGGAATGATCAGTGGGAAAGAGGAAACAAAAGAAACCAAGAAAAAGAAACAGGGCAGGTAGTTTGCTTCAATCTGCACTCAGACTCTGCTTCTCTTTCTCTGAATGTGGATGTCTCTTTCAGTCATGAGTCTTTTGGAGGTGTCTTATAACCTTACATTGCTGAGAGGAGCCCAGTCTATTGAAGGTAGTCGTCACACATACATTGTGTCTATCACTGTGTACAAAATTCTCCTGGTTCTGCTCTTCTTGCTCAGCATCAGTTTATATAAGTCTCTCCAGGTTGTTAGGAAGTCTGTCTGCTCCTCATTTCTTATAGCACAGTGGTATTCCATTACATCCATATACCACAACTTGTTTAGCCATGCCTCAATTCATGGGCATCCCCTTGTTTTCCAATTCTTTGCCATTGCAAAAAGAGCTGCTGTAAATATTTTTGTACATACGGGTCCTCTTCCCACTTCTCTGAACTCTTTGGGATATAACCCTAGAAGTGGTACTGCTTGGTCAAAGGGTATATATACACTTATCTCTAGCCCTTTGGGCATAGCTCCAGATTGCTCTCCAGAATGGCTGGATCAGTTCACAGCTCCACCAATGATGCATTAGTGTTCCATTTTTTCCACATCCTCTCCAGCATTTATCATTTTCCTGTTTTCTTATCTTAGTCAATCTGGCCAGTGAGATGTGGTACCTCAGAGTTGTTTTGATTTGCGTTTCTCTAATTGCTAGTGATTTGGAACATTTTTTCATATGCTTATAGATATCTTTAATTTCATCTTCTGAAAACTGCCTGGTCATATCCTTTGACCATTTATCAATAATTCATATTTTTCTTGCAAGTTTTGATGTAGTAGTTTTAACTTTGTTGTCTTCTTCTTGTTCCATGTTTTGATCCTTTTTGTCCCCCCAATAAGATTTTATGTTCTGATTGTGCTTCCTCTGCTTGCTCATCTTGCCAGCCAAATACTTGACTTTTGAGCTCTTTTCCACAGTAGAACTCTGCTTCCAGAGTGGAGCGAGTGGTGCCCCAAATTGTTGGGGTTTGCACTTGGCTGCCAGAGCTGTTGTCAGAATTATGAGGAGGATGCCCTCTCTATAGGCACCAGAAGCTCTGGCACACTGGCCACACACCCCAGGACCAACACTCAAGACTGTGACCCACATTCAAGCAGGTCAAATCAAGAGCAATTACACTCTGATTGGTCTCTTGGTCCTCCTACAATCTGCAGTCCAGGAGTGCTGGAGGTAGCCAGGGGGCAGCAGCTGTAGCTTCTATGTCTCTGCCACCTCTTGCCTTGATGTCAGGGGCCTGACCATGCTCTTTAGTCACCCAGTTCCAACAGAGTTCCCCACTGACCCTTTACTTTTTCTTTGGCATTTATGGTGTGAGAAGTCTTGGGACTGCCACAGCTGCTAGTGATTCACTCTCCTGAAGTCTTCTCTGCCTGGTCTGTGATGCTGGTGGGGCTGCCCTGGGTCTCGGCCTGAGCGGCACTCAGCTCCCAGTGTGCTGTGATAGACCATTTCTGTCTGCCTGCCTGGCTGCTTTCAGTGGGAGATTTGTTTCTCTTTGTCACTTTGTGGGGATTTTAACTCTAAAATTTGTTTAGAGTAATTTTTTACAGGTATTGGAGGTGGTTGGTGCAGGAGCTTAAGGAAGTTCCTGCTTTTACTCCACCATCTTGGCTCTGCTTCCAACACAGATATTTTAAATCAACCATTATTGGAATCTTGAACAAGGGAAGAATGTGATATGATAAAATGCAGTTGGGGTTAACATTCTATGGAGCAAAATGAGCACTAACTCCTTCAGACAGACCAATAGTCACTTAGTTTTTCATGAACACCCTTATAGAATCAGTCTTCTAAAATGTCTCAATTCTTCTTGCCCCTTAAGTATTCTTCCCCAGTTGATGTCAGGTGGTCTGAAGTCATCAATCAAAGGGACTTCCTCCCTCTCATCACAGACTAAGGAAATGGTGAGAGACTGATTGATGTTTGGTGGGTCATAATTCTAATCTCTTCAGGTAGAGGCCTGGGTCTTAATCATAACTAAGATATTTTCATTCTAAACTTAATTACTCCCTTAATCTGTTCTCCTGGGCTTTATTTTTTATTTTTGATCCTTTACCTGTTTTCCTAAAGGAAAGGGATTAGAATTAAGGGAAAGAATTTTGGTGGAAGGTATTGTTTCCTGGGAAGTTTGTTTAAGTATTGATAAAGCTTCTTTATCCAGGAGATTGTAGAGGGTACTTCAAATTAGAGAAATGTCTATTTCTTAATTTTTCTAGATCAAATGAAAAGGAGGATTTTTTAAACAGGTGGCCACATTACCCTGTATCTATGTTGTATATCTCTGTATACAGTTGTCTCCTCTGCAGTGCCTCCTTGGTCTGAAAATCCACACAAGATTTTTTTTTGCCCTCCATTTGTACCAGAGACGTCTCAATTATTATGCCATTAGAAGATAAAGTATGTTGATATTACATAATACTATGAATAAGCATTTTATGCATTTCTGTGTTTCTAAACTTTTTCTGTTTCACCTGCTGACCTTTGTGTGTCATTTGTGGCTTCTGTAAAACTCCTCCCACATTTCCATTTTATTTTTTATGCTGATCCATCATATATCAAAACCGCAATGGGAAAAGATGTGATGTATAAGGGATAACTGTATGTATATAGGGTACCTAGGTGGTACAGTGGATACCATGCCAGCTCTGGAGTCAAGAAGACCTGAGTTCAAATGTGGCCTCGGACATTTACTAACTGTGTGATCCTGGGCAAGTCACTTTAACCTGCTTGCCTAATTACCTCATCTGTAAAATGAGCCCGAGAAAGAAATGAAAACCCACTCCAGTATATTTGTCAAGAAAACCCCAAAATGGGATCTCAAAGATTTGGCCTGAAAAATAACTTAACAAAATATATGTACATGCTATCTCCCTTGGCTAGATTAGAAACTTTTCTGGAGTAGGTGCTGTTCACTTTTTGTCATTGTATCCCCTGAGCCTAACACTGGCTGTTACACAGTAGATCCTTAATGAATGTAGGTCCAGAAGACCTGGAAGGAACTGTTTGTACAATGCAACACTGAGGTCTGATGCTGAGTAAAGAGACCTAAGGAGATCATCATGGATGTTGTGTCTGGCTGGTTGGGGGAGAAAGGTAGGTGGCCATGATGCCCATTTTATAAGTCAGGGAACTGAGGTGCAGAATGGGAAGTGATTTTTCCAAAGTCCTTGTTGAAGTTGGGACTTCATCTTTATCTTGCACATCCTAGACTTCCCCTCACCTTGGAGAGAAATTATTTTTCCATTATATTAATAACCAGTTATTAAATTAGGATCCAGGTTTTTTCTCTTCTGTTTCTTCACTGAGGTCCAGCTTCTGTGGAAGGTCTGGGGCATAGGTGATTGAGATTAACCCTAACCCTTAGGGAACATGTTTTTCAGTCTTGGGCAGGAACTCAACCAAGTAGGAGACCTAACTTCTGTTTAGAGTATAAACAGAATCCAGTCTGGACCAGTTCTTACCTGAGGAAAGGAGCCCTTGTCCTGGTACCCCACCATTAGACTTTAGGGTGACCTGGGTCATGAAGGAGAAAACCAACGAGAGTGGTGTGGATGGAGATGTACCCCCCTGTTCAGATTCCTGGAGTTGTCTGAGTCTCTTGATTAAGCCACATTATCAGCAGGAGGAGCTAAAGCCTTTTATTTCACTTCCTCATTGAATTGAAAAACCAATCAGGATTGCTTTTCACCTTTCAAGGGCATTCCCTTTTACAAGAGTATTTAAGCCTTCAGTGTCATCATTGGGAAATCTTTGGTTGCCAAGAGAAAGCACTGACCATCAATTTGTTGATTATTAGCAAGCCTAACTAATACATGAATTATGAACTACTCAGAAACTTCATCTTTTGGGGTTTTCTTGTATTCATCAGAACTTCTTGCCTGACAATTTCTCTTTGGTCCATTAAACTTCATCACATGAGACCTAAGAGTAAATCTTAAGAAGTGAAATGAAGTAGTTCATCTCTACTCATCTCTGCCTTTGAGAGTTTTTGTCCTTCAGGGTCCAGTTCAGGTCCCATGTCTTCTATGAGGCTCTCCTCCACTTCTGAGGACTGTCTGCCTCCTCACATTTATCAGGAGCACTTTGCTCTTCCCTCCTTTGACCCCTTTATTCCGAACTCTGACACTTGCTAGCTGAGTGTTCCATGGCTTGTAAATATGGGAGTTGGGACTAGAACCCAGTGCTGTGGAGCTCAGGCCTTCTCTTAGGTCAAAGAATTCAGAGCAAGAAGACTTAAGAGACCATCTAGGCTTACCCTCTCATTTTATGGGGGGGGAAACTATAACCCAATGGGAATGAGTGCTTTCATCAAGGTTACCCTAGAACTGAGGAGCAGAGCAGGGCTTTATACCAAAGTCCTTTGTTTCTAGTCCCAGTACTCTTTCCCCTTCCCTACATTGTTCCTCTCTAGTAATCCTCTAGTAATCACCATCACCATCCTCATCATTATTATCATCATAGCTAACATTTACATGGTGCCTATTATATGCCAGGTAAGGGTGCTAAAGTGCTTTACAAATGTTATCTCATTTGAGTCCCACAATGATCCTGAGACATGGGTGATACTATGACCCCCATTTTAGAGCTAAAGAAACTGAGGCAGAAAGAGGATACAAAATTGCTCAGGGTCACAAAGTTAGTAAGCCTCTGAGGTCAGATTTAACCTCAGGTCTTCCTGACTCGAGGTTCAGTGAAGGCTCCACCCCGTATAATACTGGCTGCTCAATGTATTGTTTCTTCACAAGTTTCATTCGACAAAGGTTTCAGTTTGTTTTCTGGAATGTTGGAATCTTCCTGCAAAGGGTAATGTGAGATCAACCCTGGGTCCCATCTCAGTTCCGTCTGTGACCCAAGGGCCCCACTTTCCTCCCTGATCCCTGGAGGGGAAAGACATGACGATTGACCAAGAACCCACTCCAACTGTATCAGTTAGTTTCTGGTTGTATCTATTTTATTTTCTTTTACATTTAGAATGGGCTCATTTCACAGGATCCTCTGCTTAGTTTGATGCTATCACCTGTGGAAGATACAAGAAAGGAGTTTAGGAAACTTGTCTCTCAGTATCAGATTGCCCAAGATGGCAGCCAGCTAAGCTTGGCGGATTTCTAACGTGGGGCAGCAGGAAGTAACATTTCCAGCTTTTCTTTACTCTTCTTATCTCCTAAGGCATGGAAATTCTCTTGGTCCCATGGTCCCCCACAATCTCTAGCCCAGATCATTCTTTTTCTTTTACTAACTTTTTATCCAATCTTGTTTTTTTAAAAAGTTATAACACACTCATTTTCAAACACTTCTCTTTTAGATCCCTTTCTTGTGAGACATTTGTTGTAAGAAAGATTTAAAAGGCAGTTCTACAGAGCTACTCAGCATATCAACCCTGTCTGTTAGAATATGCATCTGTCCATCCCCTTAATCCCCCACCTCTGCAAAGAGGAGTGAATGGGTATTTTCTCACCTCTTCTCTGGGGGTAACTGGTCATTGTAATATCATTTCCTTCACTGATAATTTCCTAAATGTTTGGGTCTGCCTCAGGGTTTATTTCAGGTCTCCAGTGATTTGATTTGTTTTTCTCCATCAAGAATTCTCTTGATGTTCAAAAATCAGGTCTTACTGCCTCATATCTTCAGAGAATATCCCAGGTGATGAAAATCAGGGCTTTTCTGCGACTGCCTGGAATGTCTTGAGCTCAAGGTAAAAGCCCGCATCATGAATTTCATTCTTTTTCTCCTCTATCATGGTATATTCTTAGTCAGAACTTTTTATGATACCAGGGTCCTTCTAGTTCCAATACCTTATGTTCTCATATTTTATATTATGAAGCCCCTTTTAGCTCTGACATTCTCTGTTATAAGACCCTTACCAGAACTGACATCCTGTGTTCTAAGAGGAGGACCCTCCCAACCCTTACCTTCTGTATTCTAAGGCTGTTCCAGCTTTGATATTCTGTGTTCCAAGGGTCCTCCCCACTCTGACATTCGGCATTCTAAGGTCCCTCTCAGTTCTGACATTCTGGGTTCCTTGAACCCTTCCAACATTGTGTTCTAAAGGCCCTTCCAGCTCTGATGTTCTGTGTTCTAAGTCTTTCCATCTCTGACATTCCCTGTTCTAGTGGTCACTTTCAGCCTTCACATTCAATGTTCTATGGTTCTTTTTCATCCCCAAATGTTCTACTTCAAGGTCTCCCTGAGTTCTCCCAAAACATGTTCTAAGATCTCTTCTAGCTCTAATGTTCTTTGGTTCTTTTATATAACTCCTTTTTTCCTGTCCGTCAGGATGAAAGTACTTCACCATGAAGCCAAGTGGCTCCTCTTAAGACCTCACGTGCCCATCTTTCCATGCATCTCTTCATACTGTAACCAAGGAAGCAGAGCAGGGCTCTGGTGTTGGGAAACAGGTGGAAATTCTTACATCATTGATCCAGTCAATGAAGTAGGAGACTCGGGTGAAGACCGTGGGTTTCCGAATGT
>JAQQSV010011596.1:0-12967 GCA_028646515.1 Pseudochirops corinnae | reverse complement strand
ATATAGGATAATAATATAATATAGAATATGATATAATATAGATTATAATATAAATAGGATAGGTAACCTCTAGTGGAGGCCCAGTATTATGTAGTTATGAGGAATACAAAGATTTCTAAGACAACCATCTCTGCCCCCAAAAATGTGTAATTTATTGGAGGAGATGAGGCATGTGCATGAACATGATGGGTGCTTGCCAGGTGTCACATAGTGGGTGTTCAGTATTCTCTTCTGAAATGAATATCATCCACCATGTGCTCTATGCCCACAGAAGAGACTAGAAGTGCCCTAGAGAGATTCCCGTGGGCAGGAGAGAGGCAGGGAAGGCTTCCTGGAGGAGGCAGAACAAGGTGGGTCTTGAAGGCTGAGGGAGTAAGGAAGGAATTAGCAGCAGGAGGAGCTTGCCAGAGCCCTTCCTTTGTGCATCCTTGGAGTTTGTTAGATGGTAATGACAAAAGTCAAGCCTTTGATCTTGACGTTGCTGCCTGTTGTCAAGACGTTCTAGCACCAGAAGGGCTGATGGCTTCTTCTCGTCGTGTTTACTCAGGTGCTTCCTACTGATGAGCTGATTGAGAGTAAGAAGTCACATAAGCAGAGCCATAGGAAGAAGGTTCTTCCTGAGATCTACTTGACAAGGTTGCTCTCCACCAAGGTAAGAGCTGGAATGCTTCAGATATGACCCTCAAAATACTTGCTCAGCCTCTGACATGGTTTCAAGCCAATTCAATTCCATCAGCATTTTATGTGCCAGGCACTATGCTAGGTGCTGGAGACACAAAGACAAAAATGAAGATTACATTGTATTTGGGAAAGGGTGGATCACCCTCACCCCAGGCTGCTCCCCAAATTCATACTCAAAATGGCAGATTAGGAAGCTGCTACTCCCCAGGTGCTAGAGTACTTCTGTCTCATACTACTACTAGGACTAGCTCATAAGCCTCCACTGGTGTGCTTCCCATTAATAGTTAGTGAGGAGACACAGTAAATGCAAAGTAATTTTAGGGGGAGGCATTCAGGAAGACTTTTTGTAGAAAGTGGCACTTGAGCTGAGATTGAAATAGACTTAGTGCAGAGGTGAGAAGGCACAGCATTTCAGGCATGAGGAATGGCTTATGCTTATGAAGATTTGAGATGCTTTATGCATCTCCATCTATTGCCATGAAGTCTTCTGACTTCCATAGCACACAGTAGGTGTAGGGGTTATCATGGACAGATACTGCCATCCGAACGGATTCTAGTCCTAATTCTGCCCCGGGGCAGAGTCTTATCACCTATATGAGCCTCAGGTACTAATAGCTGACCTTCATGTTGGCCCAGCTGGGGTAATCAAGTGCTTTCTATCCATTGTATCATTTGATTCTCCCAACAACCTTATGGTACACTAGAAAGAGCGTTGTATCTATATCCAGAGAGGTCATGGATTCAAATCCTGCTCCTAGAGCTTACTGCCTTGCTACATATGTATATGGATATATATTGTTTCCCTTGAAATAATGTAACCTCCCTGAAGAAAGGAACGATTTCACTTTTGTCTTTGTTTCTCCATTTTCTAGCACACAGTAGCTACTTAATAAATACTTGTTGACTGATTGATTGATTCCTGTGTGACTGTGGCACAGTCACTGGCCTTTGTGGGCCTCAGGTTCCTCATCAGAAAAAAAAAATTCTTTTTGAGGGGTAAAGTGTAGACTAAGCTGCCCTCTGAGGCTCCTGCCAGATCCAAGTGTGTGATCCTAAGATCACATTTTATAAGTGAGAAAACAGAGGTGATCATGCAGATAGTAAAGCTCAGATGTGGGATTTCAACCCAGGTCTCTGCTGGCTACAAGGCTAGGGCTTTCCCACCACCCCACACTGACAGCACCCCGCCCAGTCTTCTTCAGTCTTCTCATGAAGATCAAACAAGATAATTGTAAGAGCCTTCTGGAAAGCATCAGATACTCTGGCAACCTAAAGGTTGTCATTCTGATTGTTGCAAGAGGTGTTGGTGTCCACTGGCAGGAACCTTGTAGACCTGAGGAAGGATTAGATTGAGCTGAAGGTTAGCTTTTTTTTTTTCCCCTCCCTCTGTGGCTTTGAAAATAGAGAGTGTCTCTTATGCAACAGTTTCTTCCATGGGAAATATATGAAGGATGCTAGGGGGGAAAATGCTTTGAAGTCCCTCAAATGAGACTGTATGATTATCCAGCCACAGTGCTCTCTCTCACTCTGTGCAGATCACAAAAGGTATGCCTTGTTTCTCCCCTGGATTACATTACTGCCTAATGTTCTTTATAATTGGAGAGACCATCAGAACAGCAAGCCGTGGCTGAGTTTTCTGTTCCATTTACTGTACCAAACAATTACAGATGTGTCCTGAGATGCCAGAAGTAGTCAAAGAGAACATTGGTGCCAAGAGAAATTAAATTAAAACCAATGCTAATTATATCAGTGCGCCCAGCTTTCAGACAAGAGGCGGCAGGGGGTGGGGGCAGGGGAGAGGGGGGAGAGTAGATTTAGCTTCGCTTCAAATCTCTCTCCCTTCTTCCCCAAACCATGTGAATCTGGCAAGCAAACAGAACCTCATTAAAGCCCAAATGTGTCTTTGCCCCTGAGATGTCCAGTTGACCTGGGCGCCAGGCTGATTGGCACACTTGTTATCTTGGCAGGGCACACTGCAGAAATTTCTCGACGACCTGTTCAAAGCCATCCTCAGCATCCGAGAGGACAAGCCTCCCTTGGCCATCAAGTATTTCTTTGATTTCTTAGAAGAGCAGGCTGAGAAGAGAGGGATCACAGATCCAGATACTTTGCACATTTGGAAAACCAACAGGTTTGGGAGGGCAGAGTCAAGGGGTGTGCTGCCTTGGTATCTTATCTCACCTGACCATTATCCTCTTACTTCCCATCCTCTCTCCATGCCTACCTCAGGTCAGTTTACTGACCCATTCACTCACTCACTCAATGAATCTCTTCTCAACAAACATTTACTAAATACTTACCTTGTACCAGGTACTGGACTAGATGGGACAAAGGAGATGGGGGGGAGGCAGGCAGGAGAGGGGGAGGACCATAAAGACAGAAAACAAAGCAGTCTGTGCCCTCAAGGAACTTACCTTCCACTGAGAGGATGCACATCTCAGAACACAAATCAGGACATACAAATCCACACAGAGGAACTTCACACTTTCTCTGTGCACTTTCTCTGTGCTAGCTGCTGGGGGAGATGAGAGGAAAGACCACACAAGAGAAAAAAAACATGGACAGAAGGCCTGGGTCCCAGTTCTGCCACTAATTGGCTAGAGGTTTAGACATTATTAAAGTTGGAAGGGACTTCAAATACCACCTAGTCCAGGGATTCTTAAACTGGGTTCTGCCATCTGTGAGTACATTTCTGGGGGTCCATAGAAAAAAATTACGTTTTGTTTTCAATCAGCTCTCACCAAAATTGGACATTTCCTGCATTTAAGAAATAATTCTGTGGGGCAGGTAGGTGGCACAGCCCTGAAATCAGGAGGACCTGAGTTCAAATGTGGCCTCACACACTTGACACAACTAGCTGTGTGACCTTGGGCAAGTCACTTAACCCCAATTGCCTTGCTTTCTCCCCTCTGAGGGAAAAAAGAAGGGGTCTATGACATGAAATAAGAACCCTAAACCTAGGCTAACACTCTCATTTTACAGAGATGGAGACAGGTGCCCAGAGAGAGACAAAGTGACTTATTCAGAGGCAGAGCTGGGAACAGAATCTGTTTCCCTCAGCCCCCAGTTAATTGTTTTTTCCACTGCAACTCCTGCTGTGTGACCCCAGACCCTTATCTTCCCTTCTGTGAGCCTCAGTTTCCCATTTGTAAAAAATTATCATTTTTATCAAAAAAACATCAGATACCCTGCTGATCTGACAAATGCTTGAGGAAGAAGTTCTTTGTGCCTTAAGAACTATATACATACAAGGGATCATCGTCATCATCATTGCTATTTTTATTATTGTCAACATGAACCATATTAAATTAAGTACCTAGGAGCATGCTCAGCGTGTGAAACCCAAGCATATCCCTAGTTGATCCCATTCCAAGGCTCCTTGCCATGCACAATGGAAGGAAATAAAGTGGGGCTGGAAGAACCCACTCCTTAATTAAAAGCAGAAGAGTACCTAAGCACGGAATTGGGAGGAATCGGGTGTTGGGGGGTTAGTAGCAGAATCTAGGGCTACTTTGGTTTCTAAATACCTGGGTCAAAGCCTGCCTGTTGCCATGGTGACTATTGGGCATCTAACATGGAAGAAATGAGACCCATCTGGACCTGTTAAATCTCCAGTGACTCCTTCCCCGTACTTAGGGCTAGACAGTGCTTATAGGGGCAAGGGGAACACAGCCGGGGGCATCTTCAATCAGGAAGCAGGCATTCTGGTACAGTGAAAACCCAGTCTTTGTAGGTCTCAGTTTCCTCATCTGTCAGATGAGAGGGTTGAACTCGGTCGTCCCTGAGGGGCCTTCAGTTCTAGAGCTAATATCCCATGAATTCAGGAGACTAAACAGAGTATCTCTCTTAGAATGGCTTCTGCCAGAACACCTCCAGAATGCATCTGTGAGAGGAGGCAGACATAAAAGTAGGAGGGCTTCAGCCAATCTGCCTCCTCTTCACATCCCACAACCTCCAGGAACTTAAAAGACATTCAGATTTCCATCTGCTACCAAAGCCCTTTTCTGGATGCACAGGGATTTGACATCTCAAAGGCCAGGGCACCAGCCAGTATCATGCTAATGACAGGTCACACCAAGCTGGAATGTTGTCAAGTGCAGGTCTGACCATGGCATGTGTGTCTGGTGTCCAACAGTCAGCCTTGCTGAGTGCTCATTCCCCAGAAGGCTAGTCCCCAGGTGATGGGTTTGTTTGGGTTTTTTTTACAGTCACAGCAATTCATGAAATATCTTTGGGGTGATGGGATTGCAGCTTGTGTTGGGCTAGCATGAAGTCACATGGAGGAAGGATGTTTTTCCCTCTTATTTCTGATGAGAAGAGAATTCAAGGAGATCACACTGAATTCCAGGGGCACCCTAGGGCCTTGTAGCTAGTAACTCAGAACAGGTGATGCTGGGCAGATTCTCCCTGATCTCTCCACAAACAGCAGGCCCCACAAACTCCCAGTGAGTCTCCCCCCTGATCTTGTCCTTCCTAACCCCACCTTCCTGCCACATTCTTTCATCCATAGAAGGGATGCGGGCCAGGTGGAGGGAGGTCTGATCAGATACGTAGGGAGGGTAGTTTCTGGTAGAGCCAGTGATGTCTGTGGTCCAAGGACATGATGGACAGCCCTCTCTCACACAGCTGTCTGCCAGAGGAGGAAAAAGGATCTTACCCTGATACACCCCACCCCCACCCCTGTCTCACTCATCAACTAGATTTAAGTAATCCCACATTGTCATAAAAAGATCAAACACCCAACCTTGCTGCCCCCCTTCCCAGACTCCTTTCTCATCCCCCAGCCTCTTTTCTCTCTCCTAGCTGACAGGCTGGCCCAGTGTGGGTTGGCCAGGCTTCTCCCTGCCTCTGTTTTTCACTTTCCTATACTTTCTTCCATGACAGCCTACCTCTGAGATTCTGGGTGAACATCCTGAAGAACCCCCAGTTTGTCTTTGACATCGACAAGACTGACCACATAGATGCCTGTCTTTCTGTCATTGCTCAGGCCTTCATTGATGCCTGCTCCATCTCCGACCTCCAGCTGGGCAAGGTCAGTTTCTCACTGGTCAGACTGGGTTCCATTTTAGGCAGCATGTTTCAGAGAGGGCACTGATATAGTGCATCCACAGGAAGGCAGCCAGGATGGTGGAGGGCCTGGAGAGCAGGAGGAGGAGTTACAAAACTGGAAATGTTTATTTGGAGAAGAGAGGACTCAGGGATGATATGATGGCTGCTGTCAAGGCTGTTGTGTGGAAGAAGGATTTGCCTTGTTCTCTTCAGTCCAGAAGTAAAAGCCAGGAGTGCAGGCTGCAAAGAAGCCAGTGTTGGGTTGATGGGGAATTTTCCAAAGAACTAGAATTGTTCATAAGTGACATGGGCGTCCCCTCAGTGGGATCTTCACACGGAGGCTGGATGACCACTTGTCAGATATGTTATGGCAGTGGTTCTATTTCAAGGACAGTTTGGCCCAATTGGCCACTGACATCCCTTCCAACTTTGAGATTCTGTGTTTTTGACCCTCCTCTGCAATAGTGGCAATATAGGAATTCTGCAACTCCCATCTCAGGGGAAAGATTAAACCCAACATTGATACCTTAGGTTGGGTTGGGGGAGAGGTATGATAGTGATCTTCAAGTACCTTATGGGCCATCCTATGGGAAAAAGCACTAGGCTGGTTGCTTTGTCCCCAAAAGCAGTGGGTGGAAGCTGCAAAGGGGCCAGTTTAGATTTGATGTCCCCCAAATTAGAACAATCTAAGAGTGGAATGGGCTGCCTCAGAAAGTAGTAGGTCTCCATCAATGGAAGTCTGCAAAGTGCTATGAGGTCAGATGAAGGGGAGATGAGCCTGGGCATCCTGGTTAGACTGAGAGAGAGAGAGACAGAGACAGAGACAGAGACAGAGAGAAAGAGAGAGAGAGGAAGGAAAGAATTTTAGAATAGGGGAAAAATATATCATTGTATGACTTCCTTCACATGGAAAGATAAGGGATGCCTTCATCTCACCATTAATAGAAGGTGCAGTTGGCACCATATCTAGAAGTAGCTAGTTGCACAGTGAGCAAAGGGATATCTCTGGATTCAAGCAGTCCTTAGTTCAAATCTGGCCTCAGACATTTACTGTATGTGTGACCCTGGGCAAGTCACTTAGCCTGTGTTTGCTTCAGTTTCCTTAACTGTAAAATGAAGATAATAATAGCACCTATCTCCCAGTGTTGTAGTGAGGATGAAATGGGATCATATTTGTAAAATATCTAGTCACTTTCTTGTTGTTCAGTCATTTCAGTCTTGTCAAACTCTGTGTGACCCCATTTGGGGTTTTGTTGGCAAAGATACTAGAGTGGTTTGCCATTTCCTTCTGCAGCTTACTTTACAGTATATAGTATATGGTAGGTGCTATCTATCTATCCATCCATCCATCTATCTATCTATCCATCTATCTATCCATCTATCTATCCGTCTATCTATCCATCTATCTATCTATCTACCCATCCATCTATCTATCTATCATCTATCTATACATCCATCCCTCCATCTATCTATCTATCTATCTGTCAATATAGATAAATGGATGGATGGATATGCATATTCCCTTCCTCTTCCCATTTCCCTTCCCTGTCTCCACAGTTTGTATGGATTTGTGCTGATTTGCTCACCTCTTCTCTCCTGGATCCTCCTGTGACCAGGGGCACACTGACAAGATGGCTCATTTGGGGAAAAGGGTGCAGGCTTTATCCCTGGTAGGAATGAAGGGGGAAACCTTCCGATTTAATCTGACAGAGATGGATGATGTAGCTGCACTAACTAACCATCATTCATTCATTCCAATTATAAATTGTAAGCTCCTTGAAGAAACAATTAGATTTGGGTCTAAGAGGAAAGGATTTGTGGTCAAAGGACTTGAGTTTTCATCTTAACTCTGTCACTTTCTACTTGTGCAACCTAAGGCAAGTCTGGAAACTTCTCTGGGCTTCCTTTTTTTAGTGTGTACAATGATAAGGTTGGACCAAATGATCTTTCACATCCTTTCTACATCTGTGATCTTATGATCACATGGTCCCTGGGCTAGTATGATACTTTAGAGATAGTATGGGGCTTAAGAAATGTTTGTTGTTGTGTTGGATTGGTCTAGTAAAGCTCCTCAGGGGCCCTGCTATATTTTTTGATTAGCATCTACAACATTTGCATGGAAGTGGCACAGGAATTGGGAGGGGGAAAGGATTTCATAAATCTTAAAAGACTTTGTATTATGTAAATGTGTTATTTTTATTCTCAAGTGATCCATGTTATTGTCTTAGAATCTAAGAGAATAATCTAGAATCTAATCCCCTTTAAAAAATCTGTAAAACTTGGACTCAGTCAAAAGGCTGCACCTAAGAACCTAGAAGGCCACATGTGGCCTCGACCCCTCAGGCCTCAGCTTCCCCTCCCTCAGGTGTTTAAAAAAAAACCTATCTTGTTTACACTATTAATTTAGTATTATTATTATTATGCTATTAATTAACCTCTGAAGGAAAGGTTTCCCAAACAAAGGTCAGCTCCAGTCTAGTGACTGTCTTAGGGTATATAAACTGCAAAATGGGAGGAGACCGAAATGGGGGGATGAGAGGGAGTTCTTGTTGTTCAGTCACAGCAGTGGTATCTGACTCTCTATAAGACTATTTGGGGTTTTCTTAGAAAAGAAACTGGAGTAGTTTGCCATTTCCTTTTCCAGACCATCTTATGAATCAGGAAACTGAGGCAAACAGGGTTAAGTGACTTGTCCAGAGTCACCCAGCTAGTAAGTGCCTGAGGCCAGATTTGAACTCAGGAAGATGAGTCTTCCTGACTCCAGGCCCAGGGCTCTGTGCACTATGGTGCCACCTACCTGCCCCAAGGAGGTTATACCCGCTATAAACAAAAAAAAGCATCTTAATAGCTTTCAGTGATGCGTGCCTATATTTTAAATACTGGGCTCAAATGCAACCATCGTCATCATAGTATTGAGCTAATTAGCATTTCTGTAGTACTTTAAGGGTCACCGAGCACTTTTAAAATATCTCATTTTGTCCTCATAACAGTCCTAGTGGGAAAGTGCTATTATCCATCTCCATCATCTTCCAAAAATACGGAAACTGAGAAAAATAGAGGTTAAGTAACTTGAATTCAGGTCTTCCTGACTCCACGCCTAGTGTTCAATTCATTGTGCCAACTAATGCCTCATTTAAAGTGAAAAGGAACTTGGATATCATCTAGTCCAAGAGTTCTTTTTAATTTTTTATTTTTAACTTAGCTCCAAATTCTCTCCCTCCATCCATTCCCTCCCCCCACTAATTGACAAGACCAGAAATATAATACCCATTATACATATTCAAAGTCATGAAAAACCTTTTTCCATATAAGTCACAGTGACGAAAAAAGCAAGAAAAATAAAGGAAAAAATAGGCTTTAATTTGTACTCAGAATTCATCTCTGGAGGTGGAGAGCACTTTTCATCATCGTGAGTCCACTGGAATTATCGCGGATCATTGTACTGGTTAAAGTATCTCAGTCTTTCACAGTTGATCAGACATTGCTGTAACAGTATAGAATGTTCTGCTTCTTCTCACTTCACTTTGCATCAGGTTATATGAGTCATTTCAAATTTTTCTGAACATTTTTCTCTTGTCACTTCTCAGAGCATCTGTCTGGTAATTTTTCCCATGCTCCTCTAATTTGCTTGTGATATCATCCATTGTGTCTAAATGATGTACCCATTTTGAGTTTATCTTGATATGCAAAATGAGACGCTGGCCTGTGCCTGATTTCTGCCAGACTGCTTTCTAGCTTTCCCAGCAGCTTTTGTCATATAGTGAATTCTTGCCCCAGTAGCTAGGATCTTTAAGTTTATAAAATACCAGGTTACTATGCTTGTTTATGTCTGTATATTGTCTACCTAATCTGTTTTGATTGATCAACCACTCTTTCTTATCTATATCGTTCTGATGATTTACTACTTTTGTAGTATAGGTTCAGAATAGGTACCACTTGGCTGCCTTCCTTCATTTTTTTTTCATTGATTCCCTTAATATTCTTGAACTTCTGTTATTCCAGATGAATTTTGTTATTATTTTTTTCTAACTCTATAAAATAATTCTTTGTTAGTTTGATGGTTATGGCACTGAATCAATAATTTCAGTTAGATAGTATTGTTTTTATTATAATGGCTTGACCTAGCCATGAGCAATGAATATTTCTTCAGTTGTTTGTATCTGTCTTTATTTGTGTGAAGAGTGTTTTGTGATTGTGTTCATATAGTTCCTGTGTATGTCTTGGCAGTTAGATTCCAAAGTATTTTATATTGTCTACAGTTATTTTAAATGGAATTTGTCTTTCTCTCTATGTTTTGTAGGTAATATATACAAGTGCTGGTGATTTATGTGGGTTTATCTAGTCCATGGGTTCATAATCTTTTCTGTGACATTGTCCCTTTGGCAGCCCTATCTTCCTCTTTCAGCTGAGAAATTTACCTCATGTTTCAGTGAAAAAATTCAGGCCATTCCCCAAGAGCTACCTCTTTCCCTTCCTCATATCACATCACTCAGATGCCTGAGTCACCCTTGTCTCACGTGGAGAAGCAACCCTTCTCCATGCCAAGGCAAGCCCTTCTGCATGCACAGGTGACCTCCTCTATCCCATCTTCTCTATTAGATTGTGTGCCCCATCATCCCCATTCTTTCACTAATCCTTGATCTCTCTCTGACCACTGGCTTCCTTCCCTGATGCCTCCAAATGTATCCCTGTCTCACTCATCCTCAAAAACCCTTCCTTTGATCTGTCCATCCCCACTAGCTAGCCTTCTTCATCTCTTCTTTTCCACTTTTGTAGCTGAAGTGTTTCCACTTCTTCTTCTCACTCTCTTAACTCTGTACAAACTGGCTTCCAAGGTCATCATTCAATTACAAGTGTTCTCTCCAAAATCACCAGGAATCTCTTAATGGCCAAAACCAGTGGTCTTTTCTCCACCCTCATCCTTCTTGACATCTCTGAAGCCTTCGATCCTGTAGATCACTCCCTTCTCTTCAATACTCTCTTCCCTCAAGGTTTTTCCAAAGCTGCCCTCTCCTGTTTCTCCTTCTACTTGTCTCGGTTCCTTCTGCTGGATCTTTATCCAGGTTGTACCTACCAATTGTAGGTGTCCCCCAAGGTTCTGTCCCGGGTCCTCTTCTCTCGATGATCTCATCAGCTTCTATGGATTAAATTATCATCTCTCTGCAGATGACTCTTGGATCTATTTATGCAGCCCTAACCTCTCTCCTGACCTCCAGTCTTGTATCTCCAAGTACCTATTAAACATCTCTAACTGGGTGTCCCATTGGCATCTTAAACTCAACATGTCCAGAACTTGAATTCATTCTCCTTCCCCCCAAGCCATCCCATCTTCATAATTTCTTTAGGACCACCATCCTCCCAGGCACCCTGGCTTGCTGCCTAAAGTGTCTTCCTTGACCTCATTCTCATTGCCTAAATAACAGCAATAATAATTATTATTAGAACTAGCATTAATTATTACTGTAAGTTTTGCAAAGTATCTTACAAATATTGTCTTATTGTATCCTCACAACAACTCTGAGAGGCAGATGCTATTATCCCCATTTTATACCCTTGACTTCACTCTGTCACCACCCTGCAGCCAAGTCCTGTGGATTCTGTCTTCATGACATCTCTCATATATTCCCCCTTCTCTCCCTCCATACCACCACACCACCCTGGTGCAAATCCTCAGCACCTCACACCTGGACAATTGCCATAGCCCACTGGGTGCTCTCCCAACTTGCTTCCGCAAGTCTCTTCCCTATTTCACTTTGTCCTCTGCTCAGTTATCATACTGATTCTCTGAGAATGGGAGACCGATCATGTCAGCCCCATGTTCAGTATCCACCAGCGGTTCCCTGTCCATTCCAGGAGTCCACTGTTTGGCTTTTAAAGCCCTCCATATCCCCTCCCTTTCCAGACTTTTAACACCTTACCACCTCCACATCTGCAAATAAATAATCTCAGCACACTGACACTTTCCCTGTCCCCTGTGCCTGGACTCCTCTCCCTCCTCATTCCTGCTTCCTTCAAGCTTCAGCTATAATCCTACCTTCTAGAAGAAGTCTTTCCCAGTCCACTTAGGAGGTCAGTGCCTGCCATTATTATATGACATTATTTCCCATGCATCCTGTGTATGAATTTTTTGTTTATAGTTGTTTGTACACTGTCTCCCCCATTCGATACTGAGAGCAGAGACTGTTTCTGCCTTTCATTGTGTCCTTAGAATTTAGCACAGTGCCTGGCACGTAGTAGGCATTTAATAAATCCTTATTGATTTATCTTGAAGCTTACAAACTCTTTCTCAGAAGGTTTTTAAATGCACAAAATAAAATACGTGGGATTACAAAGGAAATCAATTACACTGATATAGAGTTATCAAATTTTTTTGAAAAAAGTTCACAGATTGGGGCAGCTAGGGGGTGCAGTGAATAGAACACTGGCCCTGGAGTCAGGAGGACCTGAGTTCAAATTTGACCTCAGACACTTGACATACTTACTAGCTGTGTGACGTTGGCAAGTTGCTTAACCCCAATTACCCTACCTTCCTCCCTCCAAAAATAAAATAAAATAAAAAGTTCACAGATCCCAGAGTAAGAATCCCTGATCTAATCCAAGCCCCTCATTTTTCAGAAGAGGAACCTGAGCCTCAGAGGGGTTCAGTGACTCATTCAGGGTCACTCAGGAAGTCAGCAGAGCCAGGATTCAAACCCAGGTCCAATAAAACATTAAGCTCTTGAAGGCAAGGATTGCCTTTTTTTGTAGGATAACTAATTATAGGCACTTAATAAATGCTAGATATATTGGATTCCATTGTTCTTCTAATTATAAATCCCCTTCTCTTTGCACCGTACTATTCCTTGATCACCCTTCTGTCCCATCAGGCTCCGTTCCCCAGGCCCTACCAGACCCCCTCATAAGTATAAGAATTTACAGCAAAACACCTTCAAAATGTAAAACTCAAGAGATTGTGGAACTGAATCTTGTAAACTAAAAGTAAATAAATCAATTTTTTTTAAAAAAGACACCTCTTCTCTATCACTATGTAATCCATTGAAATTGAAGGCTTCACTAAAGACAACTCTACAAACCTCAAGATGGAAGGAGTTACCTAAACTCAGAGAAAGATATAGAAAGACTATAGTTTAAATGGAGACTGAAGCAAAACTAGCTATCATTCTCTTTCATGTCTGGTTTTGCTTTTTTTTTTTCTTTTCCCAGTGATCACTCATTGGTTACAGCCCTTCTATATGAC
>JAQQSV010011595.1:0-12967 GCA_028646515.1 Pseudochirops corinnae | reverse complement strand
CTATAGATTGCTTAAAATTCATAAGCATCAGTCAGAATCCTTTTGTGCACCAAGCTTTTAGGGATCACCATACGCGAGGAGGCATCCACAGAACTAATCTGTTAGCTTTAGCTGCAGAGGGATGCAAAAAGCAATATCCTACTGACTCTATGTGGCCTGGTGGAGACAGACCCTGGTACTCACTTAGAGACTGTATGACAAAGCTAAAGGAGGAGGTAATGAAAACTGCTATCATGCTTGGAGGTGCAAATACATATCATGATACCCCCCTAGGAGTTCCTCATAGAAATATCATATCCCTCATTCCATTTAATAGAGAACTGTAGCAACTGTTGCTTTGGCTCAGGGGGTGTGTAATTCCTCTCAGTTTCTATGTCTGCCACAGATTCACGTAGAGCAGACACTCCGCTTTTGCCTGCTTTCGCTAGTAGCCACCCTAGGTGTACTAGGGTGCTTGCTGTTACAGGCTATTAGCATCTTCTGTCCACTTTTCAATTCTGTGCCCATTGTCCTGGAAGGGGATCACAAGTATTTGAGGTTTTCATTTTTAATTGTTGTGTTTATGTTTTCTGGCTTGCCATAGCTAAAGGCCTCATTTATAATGTAAGTCCATTTTTGGTGAAATTGTACTTACTGAATTCTGTCTTCAGACAGCAGTTATGGTCTCTCACCAGAATTGTGCTGGAATCTTTCTATTGGAGTAAAACATGTTCATACTATCCTTAGAAAGCCCTAAGAAATCAGGTTCACTTAAATACCACAGGAAGGGCTCTGTTTCAGGTTGACATTTTCAAGTAATTATATGACAATTTGATTTGCTTTTTGAAAGTATTTTATTTGGTCATTTTATTTGGTGCTACAAATGTATGAAATGCCACCTTTGAAAGTATGAGTAGAAACAAGGAACATTAAACATAATTTTGAAAATATTATTTCATTTTGTTTCTCTATAATTTTGAAAATATTATTTCATTTTGTTTCTCTATAAATTAGTATGTTTTAATTAAACTTCTACTCTTTAGAAAAATCTGAATCTATCACTTTATATCATCCTAAAACTCATGTTTTGTTTCATTGTTTTTGCAGTTTCATTTGTGTTAAACATTTTGCTTTGCCTTTTAAAATACTCATTTAAAAAAAGAATCCATCTCATTAACCACAAATCTACTACTGAATTACTCAACCTACAGTTGGGGGTTAAGTCTCACTGAAATCTGAGGGTTCTCTAAAACCAAAGATTTTACAAAATATCAGTGCAAATATTATGCAAATTATACACATTTTTTCACATCCATATAATTAGTTTAACATAAACCCATGATAACACAGTGAAAATAATCATTTCTCTGAATTGCCATAGCACTTCATTATACTTAGTGTATTTCATTTTGTCTTTTAAAAAAATATTTTAAGGGGTGTGGTTAAGTGGTGGATTGAATAGAACTCCAACCCTGGAGCCAGGAGGACCTGAGTTCAAATTTGGCTTCAGACACTTAACACTAATCATATGGTCTTGGGTAAGTCACATGCATATACATATGTATGTATTTTAGGGGCAGCTAGGTGGCACAGTGGATAGAGCATTGGCCCTGGAGTAGGAACGATCTGAGTTCAAATTTGACCTCAGACACTAGCTGTGTGATCCTGGGCAAGTCATTTAAGCCAAAAAGCCTCCAATTTTTTTTAAAGATATGTTTCTCACTTCTATTAATAGATAATGAACTCCTTGAACAAGGGGACCTTGTCTTATTGTGAAAGACACCTTGACACAGTGTTAAGAGTCCTATCTGGGAGTAAAAAGATCTGAGTTCAAATTCTGTCTCAGACTCTTCTTAGCTCTATGACTCTGGGCAAGTCACTTGCCCTCTTTGCCTCAATTTCCTCCTCTGTAAAATGGAATTAATAGTACCTACTTCACAGAGTTGTTATAAGGATAAAATGGGATAACATGTACGGTGCTTTGGGAAACTTGAAGTTTTATGTTCTTAGTTGTTATTGCTAATAATTTTCAAAAGCAATAGTTAATGCAGAATGATCTTGTAAACTCACTAGTAAATTGCTTTCAGCTTACAGTTAAGGAAAGTAAGATCCACAGAATTTAAGTGAAAGTGAACTGCCAAAGTTACATAGTAAGAAACACCGAATATCACCCAACCTTTTATGACTTCAAATTGAATGCTTTTTCCACTAGACTAGTTTTATATATTCAGCATCAGGAATATTGTAAGCATATAGCATATACTCAAGGAACTAGAAGAAAGACATCTGAAAATGGATCAAATGAGATACTCATCCAAGTCACATTTTAAAATTAGTTTTCCATGAATATGTTTTCACTGTTGTAATACAAAACTCCACTTTAATAATACTTAGATGTCTCATTGTGTGATTTGGTCATCTACCCTGTTAAACAGGTGTTGAATATTCTGAAAAAAAGTATAAAGGCTTTGTATATTGAAGCAGAGCTGAACTCTATTAATTAAGGAATGTTCTAGCTACACTTAGAGGGATTCATATTCAGTTAACTGAAGGCTGATTTTTTCAGGCATAGCAGTGAGCAAATGACTTCTAAGTTATAGAGAAGTTAAAATCTGTTTTGGTGGGGAAAGTGAAAATTTGGGAGAAATCATACATTCTTAAAATAAAGAGTTATTCAAGATAATACTAATAAAAATTTAAAAATGAGAGGGAAACATAATATAAATCTGTTGACATAAATTTTTCTTCTGACTACTTTTCAATATGAGACTGTTCTGATTTTATCAACAATTTCTCTTCATTATCAATTGCCATTGGAAAAAGTTGCATGGAATTTGGATCAATATAAAAGTGAAATTGTATACTCCATACCTTCAATAACTCTATTAAAAAAAGAATGCTAGGATGGTTGCAGAATTACAGTACAGAATTTTGTTATTCTTCTCACTTCTCTGTGCTAAACAATGCCTACACATTGTCATTGCTCCTACTGAAATTACATGTATTCCTTTCAAGAAATGTGTGAATTATAAGAGGGAAGGTAGATGTCACAGAAACCCAAAGACATTATAGCATCTACCTGAAAATGTAAAATATATTTTGCAATATGAATGCATTTTTTCTTGAACTGCCAAGCATATGACCTTACTTTTAGCCTCTATAAAAATCAGAACTGATTTTGAAAGAAAAATTTACTAAATGTGACTTTTTATAGACTTAATATGAATAAGGATAAAGGCAGTATTCCAAAAAGCAATTCCTGATTTTTTCAAAAATAATGTGTATTCAAATGATTAAAATAATTTTAGTATTTTAAAAATATAATCATATTAGACTTCTTGATTTTTTGTAAGCCAATTCACCAGAGATATGCTATGAAAAAAATTTTTTTTGAAAAATCATTATATGTTGGTCAGAACCAAGATAGTGGAATAGAAGCAGGAAATTGCATGAGCTTCCACACTAACCACCTGCAACACCTCTAAAAAAATAACTCTAAACAAATTTTAGAGCTATAGAAACCATAAAATAACCGAGAAAAACAAATCTCCCACTGAAGGCAGCCCAGCAGGCCAACATGAAGGTACTATCAAATCAAGTATGGAGTCAGGCACAATCCTGCCTGAGACACAAAGGCCCAGAGCTGGGGTGTCCCAGAAGGGCAGGAGCAGAGTTCATCTGAGTGAATCACCCACAGTGGTTGCAGTTTCCAGACTTCTCAATCCACAAACATGAAAGAAAAAGTAAAAGGTTAGTGACAAATTCTGTTAGAACTGGGTGACAGAAGAGCATGGTCTGGCCCTTCCCCCAGGGCAAGAGTGGTGGAGGCACAGCTGCTGCTACATGGCTGCTTTCAGAGCTCCTGTCCTACAGATCATTGGGAGGTACCAAGCCACAATTCAGAGGGTAATTACTCTTGCTTTGACCTGCCTGGATCTGGATCATGGGACTAAATGGTGGTCCTGGGGGGAGAAATGCCAGTGTTCCAGACCTTGTGGTGGCTGTAGAGAGGGTGCCTTCCTCAGACCTCTGACAACATTTGGGAAAACCCAAGCAACTTGGACTACAGCTCTCTCCATCCTGGAAGCAGAGTTCTACTAATGCAAAGAGCTCAAAAGTCAAGTGATTGGCTGGCAAGATGAGCAAGTAGAGGAAGCACAATTAGACCATAGAATCCTTCTGTGGTGAAAAAAAGCATCAAAACACAAAACCAGAAGAAGTCAAAACTCCTGCATCAAAAGCTTCCAAGAAAAATATTAACTGGTTATTGACCATAGAATAGGTCAAGAAGGATTGAAAATCAAGTAAGAGAAGTGGGGGGAAAATGAGGCAAGAAAATCATGAAATGCCAGTCAACAGCCTGCTAAAGGAGACTCCCCGAAATACTGAAGAAAATAACACCATAAAAATAGACTAACTCAAATGGCAAAAGAAGCACAAAAAGCCAATGATCAGAAGAATGCCTTAAAAGGCCAAACTGGCAAGATGGAAAAGGAATTTCCAACCTCAATGAAGAGAATAATTCCTTCTAAATTAGATTGGAAAAATTGGAAGATAATGACTTTATGAAAAATCCAGATACTATAAAACAGATCCAAACAAATGAAAAAATAGAAGACAATGTGAAATATCTCATTGTGAAAATCACTGACCTTGAAAATAGATCCAGGAGAGATAATTTTAAAATTATTGGACTACCCAAAAGCCATGATAAAAAAAAGCCTAAAAATCATCCTTCAAGAAATTATCAAGGAAAATTTCCCTGATATTCTAGAACCAGAGGGCAAAATAGAAATTGAAAGAATTCACCAATTGCCTCTTGGAAAAGATTCCAAAAAGAAAACTCCTAGGAATGTCATAACTAGATTCCAGTTAGGTAAACGAAAAAAAAAAATTTGCAAGCTGTCAGGAAGAAAGAATTTGAGTATTGTGGAAACACAATCAGGATAACACAATATTTAGCAGCTTCTATACTAAGAGACTGAAGGGCTTGGAATATGATATTCCAGAGATAAAAGGAATGAGGATTAAAACCAAGAATCACCTACCCAGAAAAACTGAGTATAATGCTTCAGGGGAAAAAAATGGTCATTCAATGAAATAAAGGACTTTCAATTATTCTTGATGAAAAAAAAAACAGATCTGAACATAATATTTGACTTCCAAATACAAGAAGCAAGAGAAGCATGAGAAGGTAAACAGAAAAAAGAAATCATAAGGAACTTATTAAAGCTGAATTATTTATATTCTTACTTGGAAAAATGATAATTGGGACTCATGAAATTTTTCTCAGTATATAGTTGAATGTGTATGTGTATATATTTATGTATGTATGTATGTATATGTATTCATACATATATTTATATATAAATGGGTATATGTGTATAAAATACATTTGTGAATGTGTGTATATGTGTGTACATCTATACATTAGACAGAGGTTGCAGGATCAGTTGAAAAGGATGGGATGATGTCTAAAAAATAAAATTAAGAGATGATTGAGGAATATAATGAAAGAAGGAGAAAGGGAGAGGGAATAGGGTAAATTATCTCATATAAAATAGGAAAGAGAAAACTGTGACAATGGAGGGGAAGAACAGTAAGGAGAAAAGGAATGGGTCATACTTACTCTCATTGAATTTGGCTTAGGGAGGGAATAACTTATACACTCAATTGGATATCTTACCCTACAGGAAAATATGGGGAGAGGGCATAAGAGGGGGATGATAAAAGGGAGGCAGATTGGGGGAGAGGGTAGTTAGAAGCACACACTTTTGAAAAGGGACAGGGTCAAAGTAGAAAACAGAATATGTGTTGGGGCAGTTAAGTGGTGCAGTGAATAAAGCACTGGCCCTGGAGTCAGGAGGACCTGGGATCAAATCCAACCTCAGACACTTAACACTTACTAGCCATGTGACCTTGGGCAAGTCACTTACCCCCAATTGCCCTGCCCTCCCCCTCCAAAAAAGCAAAAATAAAAAGGAAAGAAAGGAAATAGAATATGTGGGGGCAGGATAAGATGGCAGAAAAATATAGTTAGTCTTTCACAATATACCTATTATGGAAATATTTTGTGTAACTGCACATATACAACCTACATTGAATTCTTATCTTCCCAGTGGGGGTGGGTGAGGAGGGAAAAAGGGAAAGAATATGGAAATCAAAATCTTAAAAAATGCTAAAAAATTGTTTTTTATGTGCAACTGGGAAATAAGATATACAGGCACTGGGGTAGAGAAATCCATCTTGCCCTACTAAAGAAAGTTAGAGGGGGATAGGGGAGGATATAAGAGAGAACAGATTGGGAGAAGAGATATTCAGTAGACTCGCTATTTTGGGGTAGGAATTTTGTACATGACGGGAGAAAATTTGTAACTCAAAATCTTCTGGAAACCAATGTTGAAAACTAAAAATAAAGAAAAAATGAAAAAAATTATATATCATATATTTGGAATTTAATGCCACTTAATATATGATTGAGTCTAACTCATTGATTTTGCAAGTGAAGAAACAAGGTAGCAGATAGGTTGTATGATTTTGTCTGAGGTCACACAGTTTTAAAATGTGTGAAATGATAACTTCATTCCAAGTCTATCTTACTTTATGCCACAAAATTGAATTCTTGTTAATTCTCTTAAAAGAAAAAAAAAACACAACCTCCCCCTTTTTTTTTTTACATTTTTTACATTTCAACTAAAGAATGTGTTACATAATCACAACTTAAATCCTTCCAGGTAATAGTTTATCATAAATTTAAAGTACCTTTGTGTCACATACAAACCACAAACATTTTGTAATTTTGTATAAAAAGTTTATCTTAAAATGTTGTACAAAAGTGATATTAATGGACAATAGAGAACAGAATACTTCTTTTCTTTTTTGCTCAATTGAAGTAAATGACCTACTGGGAAGTACAGAATTTAAAAAAAATGTTCAATCCCCTAACAAATAGAATATAATCAATAAAAATATTTTATTTTATTAAGTGCCTACTAGAGTGGCATGTATGATAACCTGGTGGCCTAGGGTATAGAATGAAAGATTTAGACTCAGGAAAACTTAATTTCAAATCATTCCTCATATGCTTACTAGCAATCTAGCAATGCAACTACAAGCATGTCAGTTAACCTCCTCCAGCCTTTTCCTCCTCTCTAAAATAAGGAAAATATTCACATACACCTTATAGGTTTTCTGTGAGACTCACATGCGATAACATATGCGAAGTCGTTTCCAAACATTAAAATATATATATGTATATATATATTTGTCTATATATGTATGTATGTGTATATATATTTGTCTTTATGTATGTGTATATATGTGTGTGTGTGATATATGTGTGTATATATGTATATATATGTGTATATGTATGTATTTATATTTGTGTGTATACATAAATATATATATGTGTGTGTGTGATATATGTGTGTCTATATGTATGTATATATATGTGTATATGTATGTATTTATATTTGTGAGCCTGTGATGTGTGTTTTATGTTCTATTGACATTGGGCTAACTCAATTTTTGACTTTGAATAGATGACACCAGATTTAGCTGATATCCCCTCTTTAATTATGTTTCTATCTGTGATTGATTTGGTGCCATAGTAATTTGATTCATTGTCCTTTTTTGTGTTCTAAATTATGTATTTTTTAAGGATGAATACTACACTTGGGAAACATGTGCCACAAGTTGTAGCTCTTGAATAATAAACAGAAGAATTAATGAATGAAGTATGCATTAAGTATTTACTATGCTCAAAGCACTGTGCTATGTGCTAGGGATATAATTAGAAAAGTAAAGCAGTACATGTTTTCTAGGAGATCATTCTAAAAGAGGAAACAACACACATGAATAGTTTTAGATATGAGTCAGATGAAAATGTCACATGTTTTTTAGGGTACAAAGGCAAAGCAGATATGAATTCATCTTATTTCTTATCTTTTTATAAGAAAAATCATTACTTTCTGATGTTGAATCATTTGATGATGTCATAGATTTGACTAAAATCAAAAGCTTTATTTCTGGGTGTTCTTTAGATGTAGCTTTAGCAACTATAGAATTAGTTACCAGGCTTAATTTTCCTTAATTACTTCTCATAATGATGACTGAGGGTACTTTGCTAGAAGATTTGACATCTCCAATTCTCTTGATCCATGGCTTGTCTAAGGAGTGATGCTGTCCAAGGTGGTGATGGTGGTCTGACCTGCAACACATTCTACCCCCTGCTTCTTTCCTAGGATGCACATTCCATAAAATTTATAGATATTGCAATGGCTGTTGGTAGGAGGAAGATTTTAAAGGACCATCCAAGGCCACAGTGAAATAGAACTACTTGCATTCAATTGCAAAGAAAGAACAGGTGAAAATTTTTGTAAAAAGATAAACTATTGCTACAGAACACCCTAATTAGGCCTTTGCTTTGCCTCATTGAATTCACAAATGACTGTGTATATACACACACACACACAAACATGTATGTATGTATGTTTTAAGCAATGTGTTAGAAAATGTAATAAAGCACCTTCTTTTTTTCCCCCTCCTTGTTGTTGTCATCCTCATTGTCATCTTGGTTGTTGTTGTCATTCTCCTCCTCCTTCTTCTCCTTCTCCTCCATCATCTTTTTTTTCTTCTCCTCCATCTTCTTCTTCTCCTTCTCCTCCTCCTCCTCCTTCTTCTTCTTCTCCTTCTTCTCCTTCTCCTTCTCCTTCTCCTCCTTCTGCTTCTTCTTCCTCTTCTTCTTCCCCTTCTTCCCTCCATGACCTACCATCTCCCATGGACTTAATTATCATCTCTATTGACAACATTTACAATCCTACATATCAAATCCAAATCTTTTTCCCAAGCCTTTTCTCACTAATTGTTGATCAAATGGTTTAAACTGATTGTCTCAGAGATATCTAAACTTCATGTGAAAAACCAGAATTCACCTTTTCTACAAACCTCCCGAGTTTTTTCAAAAACATTGCCATCCTTACTTCAACCTTTTCCTCTGACTATTCTATGGCCTCCCTATTGGTATCCCTGTCGTTTTACTTTCCAGTGGAAAATCCTCCACATAGATGCCAAAATGATTTTCAAACCCAGATGTCACTCCTCTATGTTTATTAAATTAGAGTAATGAATAAACTGTAGTGGCTCACTATCATCACTAGGATAATAAAAAAAAATCATCTCTGGCTTTTAAAGATTTTCACAACTTGTAATCAGAACCAAAAATATCTTTCTAGCACCACTATATATTAATGTCCTCACATTCTACAGTCAGTCATGCTAACTCTTTCTCACATATAACACTCCATTTTCCTGCTGTGTACTTTTACACTGACCATTCTCTAGAAACATCTAAAAATTTATATTTCTGTTATCTATCTGAATTTCCTTAAAATGATTAGAAAGATTTCTTAAGATTCACTAGAGATTGAGTCTGACAGTTTGATGCCTTCAAACATTTTTTAAATTATTTTTTCCTATTTTTTTGAAATTCAAATTTGAATCATCCTTTCTTTTGTTTAAAATAGGTTATGCCAATACTCTATTATTGTGGATTATTGGAGATTTTGGGGTAGGGTAAATATGAAGTGTGAAGAGTATAAAGACAAAAGTAATATAGCCCCTCCTTTCAAAGACCTTACATTATATTATGGACAGTCAGTTTATATAAGAGGATTCTCTGTCAAGGGAAATGGCAAGGCCTGATGTTCCCTAGTATCAATAACAGAGAAGATGGCAAGGCCAACTGATTGGGAAGATGCTTTCAAAAGAGATGATAAGAAGACAGGGAAGAATATATATATATCAAGAAGGGCATAAAATCTTCTAAATTCAGAAAAAAATTTTAAAAAAGACTAAGGGGATAAGGGGGAGAGGATAAAGGAGGGATGTTTGGTGGGGGGTGTAGGTTAAATAATAGGAGGACAAGGTAGTGGGTAGAAGTAAAGTAGTCAGGAGGGATGAGAAGTAGGATATACACACAAACAAAATGATGATCAAGAGTAGAATTAATTAGGGAAAATAACGGATAGTAATTATATCACAGATAAGGATAAGCTAAAATAGACAATCAAAAGAAGAGAAAAAAGGAAATTACACTATATATCAGCCATACTAATCAATATTGTTTTAGACTGCTTAAAATAATGAAAAAATATAAGATTGGAAGTTCTGTGGTGTAGGAAATGATGAGTTGGTGGACTTAGAAAAAATATGGAAAGACTTGGATCTATGAAGGAAGACATTGTCCAACACCCACATAGGAGAAAAACAAGTACAGTATTGTCTTACATTGATGCATATGAATGCATATGTCTATATATGAGTATGATTAAAGATATTATATATACCTAAGTACATGTATGGGTATGTAAATGTATGTATGTGTGTATGCACACACTTATTTATATATGGACATGTGCATTCATATGCATCTATGTAAGACCATAATATGCTTGTTTGCCCTCTGTTTCTCTGTGGGTGAAAAACATTTTCCTTCATAGTTCCAAGTCTCTGTTTCCCTCTCTCTGTCTCTCTGTCTCTATCTCTCTGTACACACACACACACACACACACACACACACACACACACACATACACACACACAGACATACATAGACATGTATACACACATACATATACACACACTTAATTGAAGTCTTTTTGTGGGAAGGCAGAAAGAAGGTGAAAAAAAGAATAAACTAAAAAGTGAATGGTAGAGAATTAAAGAAAACTTGCAAGGAAGCCAAGAAAATATGGACAGTTTTAAACACAATATGTAGTATTTATTATGGAAGTTTTCTTGAAATGGAAATTTGTTGCTATATTTTAAAAATCATCTCTTCTGGTCTCCTGTGCACCCCACAATGCTTTGAAATTTTTTTCTTACTTAGTATTTAACTTTATAATGTTTCTTTTTATTTCCTCATTGTGTATTTAAGTTTAAAATAAATTATTTTGCTCATTTGCAATAGTTATTTATTTATTTTTAGTTTTAAGACTTCACTTTTATAATTTTTTGAGTTTTAAATTTTCACCCCATTCTTCCTCTACCCCCATGCTATATAATAAAAGACATACATGCATTAAACATATTTCTACATTTATCATGTTGTAAAGAAGAATTAGAACAAATGGGAGAAACCACAAGAAAGAAAAGGCCCAAAGGAAAATAAAAGGCAAAATAATTTGCTACAATCTGCCTTTTGACTCCATAGTTCTAAATATGATTTGCATTTTCCAACATAAGTCTTTTGGAATTGTCTTAGATCATTGCATTACTGAGAAAAGTTAAGTCTATCAAAATCAGTCATCACATAATATTGCTGTTATTGTGTACAATGTTTTCCTGGTCCCACTCACTTCACTCAGCATCAGTTCATGCAAGTCTTTCCAGATTTTTCTGAAACCCAAAAGAATAATAAGTATTTCATTCCATACATACATCACAACTTTTTCAATCATTCCCCAAATGATGGGCATCTGCTCAATTTCCAATTCTTTGCCTTCACAAAAAGAGCTGCTAGAAATATTTTTGCACATGTGGATCCTTTCCCTTTATTTATAGTCCCTTTGGGATACAGACGTAGAAGTGGTATTGCTGAAATAAAGGGTGTGCACAGTTTGATAGTCCCTTGGGCATAGTTTCAAATAATTTTCCAGAATGATTGGATCAATTTACAACTCCATGAAGAATGCATTAGTTTTTCCGATTTTCACACATCTTCTCCAATATTTATAATTTTCCTGTTTTGTCATGTTAGCCAATCTGATAGGCGTGAAGTGGTTCCTCAGAGTTGTTTTAATTTGCATTTCTAGAATCAATAGTGATTTAGAGATTTTTTTTCATATGACTATAGATACCTTTAATTGCTTCATCTGAAAACTACCTGTTTATGTTCTTTGACCATTTACCAATTTGAGAATAACTTGTATTTATATAAATTTGACAAAGTTCTAAATATATTTTAAAAATGAGACCTATATCAGAGATACTGTCTGTAAAAATTGTTCCCAGTTTTCTGCTTCCCTTCTAATCTCAGTTGCATTGACTTTGTTCAATTAAAAAAAAATTGAATGTAATAAAAATTATCCATTTTGCATTTGTAATGTTTGCCATCTCTTGTGTAGTCATAAACTTTTCCCTTCTACATAAATCTTACAGGTAAACTATTCTTTGCTCTTCTAATTTGTTTATCATATCACTATGTCTAAATCATGTACACATTTTGACCTTATCTTGGTATGCAATGTGAGATGTTGGTGCATGTCTAGTTTCTGACAATCAATTTTCCAGTTCTCCCAGCATTATTTTTTTTGAAATAGTGAGTTTTTATCTCAGAAGCTGGGGTCTTTGGGTTTATAAAAAAATAGATTACTATAATCATTGACTACTGTGTCTTGTGTACCTAACCTATTCTACTGATCCAACACCCTGTTTTTTAGCTGGTACAAAGGAGTTTGGGTGATCACCACTTTATCATGTATTTTTTAGATCTAGTATGGCTAAGCCACCTTCCCTAACCTTTCTTGTCATTAATTCTCCCGATCTTCTGGAATTTTGTTCTTCCAGACAAAATTTGTTACTATTTTTCTAATTCTATTATACATATTTGTTAATTTGATTGTTGTGTCACTAAAGAAGTAAATTAATTTAGGTAAAACTTTGATTTTTATTAGATTAGCTCTGGCTATTACTAAAAATTAAATATATATATATATATATATTTAACAAAATAGATCATAAGTTTAGGGGGTGGAGAGGACATTTTGTCTTCTTAGATGGCAAGACCTGGGAATTCAGAGGGTCTCTCATTAGATTAGATGACAAAGTTTATTGTTCTAAAGTTTACAAAGATCAGGAAGATGGCAAAGTCTAGGAGAAACAACTTGAAAAAATAAATCAGTCAGACAATATTATTCTCTCATTTATTATTTAATTGTAACTAGAGGTAGAGGATTAACCTTACTTGATATACAATCATTAAAAGAAA
>JAQQSV010011594.1:0-12968 GCA_028646515.1 Pseudochirops corinnae | reverse complement strand
TTCTTGGAAGTCCTCCACCTCACTGAATGACCATATTTTCCCCTGGAACATTATACTCAATTTTGCTGGGTAGGTGATTCTTGGTTTTAATCCTAGCTCCCTTGATCTCTGGAATATCATATTCCAGGCACTTAGATCCCTTAATGTAGAAGCTGCTAGATCCTGGGTTCTCCTAATTCTGTTTCTACAATATTCAAATTGTTTCTTCTTGGAAGCTTGTAATATTTTCTCCTGCATCTGGGGACTCTGGAACCTGGCTATAACATTCCTAGGAGTTTTCTTTTGGAGATCTTTTTCAAGAGGTGATAGGTGAATTCTTTCAAGTTCTATTTTGTTCTCTGGTTCTAAAATATCAGGACGATTTTCCTTGAGAATTTCTTGAAGGATGCTTTCTAAGTACTTTTTTTTGATCATGGTTTTCTGGTAGTCCAATAATTTTTAAATTTTCTTTCCTGGATCTATTTTCTAGGTCAGTGGTTTTTTCAAGGAGATATTTCACATTGTCTTTCAGGTTTTTTTTCATTTGTTTGGATCTGTTTAATAGTATCTTGATTTCCCATAAAGTCATGTGCTTCCATTTGCTCCACTCTAATTCTGAAGGAATTATTCTCTTCAGAAAGCTTTTGAGATCTTTTTCCATCTGGCAAATTCAACTTTTTAAGGCGTTCTCCTCATTGGCTTTTTGGGCCTCTTTTTCCATTTGAGTTAATCTATTTTTTAAGATGTTATTTTCCTCAGTTAGGTTGTTGACTCTCTTTTTATGATTTTCTTGCATCAGTCTCATTTCTCTTTCCAATCTTTCCTCCACTTCTCTTATTTGGTTTTCAAAATCCTTCTTAAGCTGCTCTGTGACTTGTAGGAAGTCTTTTATGTTTCTTGGAAGCTTTTGTTGTGGGAGTTCTGACTGTGTTGTCCTCCTCCCACTCCCTGCCTTGGTCTTTCTTTTCCCCAGAGAAGGAATCTAGGGTTTGGTTGCTGTCCTTACTTTGCTTCCTTTTCCTGCTCATGTTGCCAGTCAATTATTTGAATTTTTAGCTCTGTGGACCTCCACTTCCAGAGGGGACAGCTCTGTCCCAAATTGCTGGGGTTTTCACAGCTGTTGGAGCTATTAGGAGGCTGCTACAGATCCTACCAGCTTTGGCTCACTGCAAATGCACCCCAGGACCACCCGCCAAGGCCGCGATCCAGATCCAGGCTGCTCAACAAAAGAGCACTTAGACTCTGAATGATCACTTGACCGCCTTGAATTCTGCAGGCCAGGAGCTTCTGAAGCAGCTCTGTTGCCACTTCTGCTGTTTCCTTGCCCTGGAGGCAGTTTGGCCAGATCACTTTTCTCCCCCAAATTTGTCTGAGTTCCACTTACCTTTCACTTCATCCTCATTTCTTATGGGTTGATAGTTCTGGAAACTGCCACAGCTGCTGTTGATCCACTCTCCTGAAGTCTCCGGCTGTGATTTGTCCTGCCTGCCCTAGGGCCAAGCCATGGTTTCAGGCTGTGCTGGTTTTGACTCCGGTCATGCTGTGATGAGTCCTTCCTGCCGAGCTGCCTTCAGTAGGAGATGTATTTTTCTGTATTTTTGTGAGTTTTGGAGCCATAAAATTTGTTTACAGTCATATTTTATGGGTATTTGAGGTGGCTATATGTGTGTGCTATGAAGTTTTCCTGTTTGTACACTGCCATCTTGGTTCCATCCTTCTGTGAGGTATCTTTCATCTATGAATCTCATGATTTTACAATACTTGGAAGAAGAGAAAGTGTCATGGTTTAATAAGAAAGGAGAATGGAAAAACTTTTCCTCCTTATGTGATGGTCAATGAGGAAAGATTAAAAGGATTTCCATGAAGTTGGGAGGGCACAATTGACATTGGATAACATAAACATGAAGTGAAACAATAAGGCTCAAATCCTACAAAAGAATTTTTTTTTTAATTCCTTCTGTCCACCTTAGATACATATTTAATAAAATTGATCTAGGCACATTACTTAGTTACTTCAGAAAAATCAATAAAATTTCATGTGTGTGTGTGTGTGTGTGTGTGTTTTGTGTTTGTGTTATTTGGCAACCATAATGAATTAGAAAAATATAGCTATAATGTTCTTGTTTTGGATGAATGGGATCAGGAATTAGAAGGGACCTTCTAGAGCACCTTGTCCAATGTTGCCATTTAAAGATAACAAATGGGAGGCCCAGAGAGTATAAGGGCCTTGCTCATAATCACATAGGTAATAAGTTGTAGAGTCAGGCTTCAAAGTTCTGTCCTGTAGAAGTTCAACATTTTTTTCAGGACATCAGTGAAAAACCATCTCTATACTAGCTGCAAACCTGCCTGATAAGATAATCCCCATAACTGGTATAAAATTTCTTGAGCTACATGGAAAAGTAAGTGGCTTAAAAACCCTTTAACAAAGGGCCCTTCTGGCTTGGAAAGTGAATTCTAATTTAAGGGAGAAATTAACACATGTTCCGTTAACACTGAGGGTGAATGAAGACCAGATAATGGAATGTCAAGATGAGAAATTTACATTTTATTCTTGAGGAAATAGGGAGCTATCTCTCTCTCTCTCTCTCTCTCTCTCTCTCTCTCTCTCTCTCTCACACACACACACACACACACACACACACACACACAATTTTAATTGTAAAGAGGATAGATTAGAAATGTGAGAGGCTGGAATCAGGAAAACCAATGAGGAAACTATGTAATATTTCTAGTGATGAAGGCCTCACAAATGTTAATGGCTGTCAGAGTGGAGAGAAGGGGTTACAGAAGAGAACTGATAGGATTTGGCAACTAGTTTTATATGAGAGTGAGGAAAATGGAGTGGTCAAACATGACAGTGAGGTTTTACATCTGTATAGTTGCAGAATCTTTGTGCCTTCAATCAATACATCAACAATAGAACCATAAAAATAAGAAAGCACCTATGATGTTCCATGTGAAATGTGAGGCAATGTGAATACAAAGACAAAGTGAAATTATAGTCCTTGTTCAAGTATCTTATAGTCAAGGAAATAGACAGAGAGAGAGAGAGATTTCAGTCTAGAGGTAGGTTTGAAAACCAGACTATAACGTGCAGCTGTCCAATGGAGGCAACAAGTATGGAAAAACAGACAAACAAAACTTGCTAGGAGCTTGTCTGAGAATAGGAAAAGAAATATAGGACAGTAATTCAAGGTGATGACGTAGTCAAATAAAGATACACACACTATACACACACATGTATATATGTTGGTAGACAGCAAGGAAAGAGAAAGGAGATAAAGAGAAAAGATCGAAGACAAGTAAAATGGGGAAAATAATTAAGAGGACCTGGTCACAGGGAAAAGTAGAGGGGTTGTGATCAAGAAATTGTTGACCTTGGAAAGAAAAAAATTACCTTTTTTAGATAACAAATCACAGAAGGAGTGAATGATAATGATGGTAATAATGTAGAAAAACTTTGAAGTTTGAAGTGTGCCTCTGTGATAGCACTGGGTTAAAGACTAGGTGTCATTTGGCATCTCCATTGCCCATTACCCAGTTCTGAGTCACAGTTACAGAGCAGAGAGGAGTGTGGTCCTAAAGAAGTAGAAGTTAGGGTAGAGAGTCACAGTTCCAGGAAGGAGAAATTTTGTGATCATGAGAGAATAGGGGCCTTACCTGGGTAAGGACCACAATATAGAATAGGAGAGGAGTAACTGTACTTCTCCCTGGATAATGCTATCATGGAAGCAAGAAATACCTTCAGTCCTCCAGAACTAACTGTGAAAACAACTGGATGAAAAAGCCTAAAATTTTGGACAATGATCTCCTCTTCTCACCCCAGAGGTAGTCAGAGCTTAACACTAACATAAAGTCAAAAGTCAAAAGGCTCAAAAATGAGTAAGCACCAATAACAACAAAGAACCTGAGCATAGAAATATATTGTGGTGACAGGGAAGCTCAAGAAATAAACTCAGAAGACAAAGATGTGAAAACATGTACAGGTAATGTCTCAAAGGAAAATATAGGTCAGACACAAGACCAACAAGAATTCCTAGAGAAATTTTAAAAAGAGAGAGGTAAGAAAGAACAAAAAAATTAAATCAAATAAGACCACTTGAGCAAAAAAAAAAATGGGGTAAAACATGAGAGTAATGAAAGAAAATAACGAAAGAAAAATAGCAACTTGGTAAAGGAGGCACAAAAAATGAAGAAAATGACTCCTTAAAAACCAGAACTGACCAAATGGTAAACCTCACTGAAAAAACATCCTTAAAAAGCAGAATTAGAAAAGTAGGAAAAAAAGGTATAAAACCTCACTGTAGAAAATAATTCCTTAAAATTTAGGATGGGTGAAGTAGAAGATAATGACTTCATGAGAAATTAAGAAACAAGAAAACAAAGTTGAAAGAATGAAAATGAAAGTAGAGGAAAATGTGCAATATTTCATAGGAAAATCAAAAGAACCAGAAAAATAGTTCAAAGAGAGATAATTTAAGAATTATTGCACTAAAGGAAGACAATGATAATAAAGAGAACTTAGAGATCAGTTAAACTGTTCATGTATCTTAGAACCAGAGCCCACAATAGTACTGGTCATTTCCTGAAATGCATTTCAAAATGAAAACTCCTAGGAATATTAGAGACAAATTCCAGAGGTCACAAATCAAGGAGAAAATAGTGCATGCATTTTGAAGGAATCAATTACAAAAACATGAAGTAATAGTTAGAATCACACAAGATTTAGCAGCTATCACAATCAGAGAAAATGACTTGGAATATGAAATTCTAGAAGTCAAAGGAACTAGCATTATAAACAAGAATATCTTACCCAGCAAAACTGAGTGTAATCCTACAAGAGAGGTGGGGGGAGGAAGCAGACATTTAGTCTATTTGATTACTTGTAAGCATTCCTGATAAAACTCCAGAGCTGAATAGAAAACTTGACATTAACTCCAGAGAAGTTGATGGGAAGATGATTCATGCAATCCCCCCCCCAAAAAAAAAAGTCATTATAATTAGGCTAATTAGAAGGAGCCTAATTAGACTGAGGGAATGGGTATGAGTCCATTGTGTTGAGATGATCTCAAAATAAAAATGGAAACTGGAGAAATAGGAATATACTGGCAGAAGGAGGAAGAATGGAGAATATTATCTCAGATAAAAGAGGTATTGAAGAAAGAGTTTTTATAGTGAAGGTAAACGGGAGGGCAGCACTTGATTTCATTTTGTTTTTTGTTTTTGCTTTTTTTTGGAGGGGGGAAGCCAGGGAAATTGGGGTTAATTGACTTGTCCAAGGTCACATGACTAGTAAGGGTTATGTGTCTGGGCTGGATTTGAACTCAGGTCCTGACTCCAGGGGTGGTGCTCTATTCACTTAGTCACCCCAGAAAGCAACACTTGAAACTCACTCTCATCTTTTTGGCTTCAAAAAGGGAAGATCTGTCCATTTATCATCTATTTACCAAATGCCCTCTATGCCTATGCACATGCCAATAAACATATGTGCTTACATAGAGATATGTACATATATCTCTCTCTATCTACATATATATATATGTACATGTATATATATATGTAGATAAATATCTTTATCTGTACACACATAAATGTTGAGTATTAAATCTATCTTATCCAATAGGGAAGTAGAAGGGAAGGGAGAGAAAGAGAGGTGATAAGAGGGGAGGCAGATTGAAAAAATGCAAACAGACGATAATAGGATAGAGGAAAATACTCAATTAAAAATGATAACTGTAAAACATGAATAGGATGAACTCACTTATAAAACAGAAGCAGATAGTGGTATGTATTAGAAATCAGAATCCAAAACTACATTGTTTCCAAGAGACACAATAAAAAGAGAGAGACATACACAAAGCCAAAATAAGGGGCTGGAGCAAAAGTTATTATACTTCAGATGCAATTTTTAAAAAAAGGCTGTAGTCATGATCTCAGGCAAAGCAAAAGCAAAATAGACCTAATTGAAAGATATAATTGGGAAAACTACATTTTGCTAAAAAGTAGCATAGACAGCGAAATAATATCAATACTATACATTTATTCAACGAATGGTACAGCATCCAAATTCTTAAAGCAAAAATGAAATTAATTACAAAGTGAAATAAATAGTAAAATTATACTGGTGGGAAAACCTCAATTGGTTCTCTCAGAACTAGTTAAGTCTAATCATAAGATAAATAAGAAAAAGAGTTAAGGAGATAAATATAATTATTATATTATTATACGTAATTATGAAAGTTAATTGGATCCTAATATCCTAATTCTGAAGAAAAGAGGGGGGAAGCAAAGACCAAACCATAGAAACAATCAATAATTTCATTGCATTTAATGACAAGAGTGAGACAGCATACTTGAATCTGTGGGAGATAGATAGCCAAAGCAGTTCTTAGGATACAATTTGTATCTCTAAATGCTTACAAGGATAAAAGAGAGAAAGAAAAGACTGATGAATTTGGACATACCATTAAAAAGCACGAAAAAAACCAGAATAATTTTAAAATACCAAAATAGAAATCCTGAAAATGAAAGGAGAGATTAATGAAGTTTAAAAAAGACATTAAAGTAGTAAATAAAATGAAGACCTTATTTTTATTAAAATATTACTAAAATATGTTAACCATTGGTCATTTTTATTTCAAGAAAAGAAAGAAAAAAGAACTACTGGCACCAAAAATGAAGTATGTATTTGAGAAACCAGTTATTAAAATAACTATTCGGAGTCATTTTGCCCAATATTATGCCAATAAATCTGATGTTGCATCATCTGAGTGAGTTAGAAAACTCACATGATGATAGCTGGAGAGACTCCTCTTCTGGTGGTGGCCAATGAAGCAGTCCCAGAAGCTACCCTATGCGTGTAGCTTAGCTCTCAAACTGGAATCCATGAGAACACAAGCCTTCTCCTGCTAATTGTTCTATGAGGCCTGGACCACGTGATGCATATGAATCCCCTTTGGAGCAAGTGTGACTGTCATTTTGTTTGGTTTTTTTTCTTTGTTTATTCAAAACTACTTGACACCATATCTGTAGAGGGTTCCATATATTGAAGTCCTCTTAAAATATTTATTTTGCCAAATTTGAATAGAATGGCCTTTTATGGACCATGAATGAGGTTAACTATAGAAGAAAGTAGTTCTAACATAAAGTGAGATAATATACATTACATATTTTGCAAGCTTTGAACAAATAATTACAAATTTTATTACTATTATGTAGGTAGTAGTGGTAGTAGTAGCAGCAGCAGCAGTAGTAGTAGTAGTAGTAGTAGTAGTAGTAGTAGCAGTAGCAGTAGTAGTAGTCATATTGCTACTACTGCCACAACTACATATATTAGGCAGAAAATTGGGACCTTAGATAAGGAAAACATTCCATATGTGTATCTTCGGCTTCTAAAGTTATATGTAAATCAAATGGACAGAAGTCAAAGATTGGAAACTGGATGAGAAATTTGTATAAAAAGATCCTGCTCTAGTATCCCCTTTCTCTGGGTTTGGAATTAGAGTCTTAGCCTATGTTCATAGAGCATACTAGAAATACACCAACAGAATATAATTTGATTCTTTGAGACTGTCATAAAAGTCAAATCATAGTAATATATTAATGTAATCTGACTTTCAAGTCTTAATAAAACCAGAAATATTTGCCTTCTTGTTCATTTTTTTTCTGTTGTTGGCATACATATGGTCAACATTTGTATGTATTTACTGTATCCAAGATATAATAGATATAGTACTAAATTCTAATCTCAGATTCACCTTTAGTAAGCTCTGTGATCTAGCGGGAAGTGACATAATCTCTGTACCTCCCAATGAGATGTTCTCTATGTTACTTTTAGATTCCAAACACTTTTTAACCATTCCAGTTCTATGTTTTTCTATTTAGGAAATAGCATAAATCAGAATGAAAGTGCAAGGTAATGCCATTACCTCTGTATGTTTTAATCTCTGCCTCCACCAATATGTGTGTATGTATGCATGCATGCAGATAAACAGACACATGTATAGAAATATATAATATGGTGTATATATCAAGTACGTATATGATGTATGCATATGACATACACATATGATATATTTATATGAGGCATGTATACAACTTACATGTTTAGGATATCAGTATTTATATATGATATATTATGTGCACATATACATATGTATGTGTATATGTATGTGTGTATATGCATTGTGTGTGTTTGCATGCAACTATGTATGTATACCTAAGATTCCATGGAAATAGCAAACTCCCACTGAGGAGACCCCCTCTACCTGTGGGACTTGGTATCTCTTCTGCAGCTTCTGTGTTTAGAGAGATGCCCAGGGACAGTAAAAGATTAAGTGACTTTCCTAGTGTCACAAAACCAGCATGTGTAGAATTGTATATTTAGAGTAAAAAGGGACTTTGGAGGAAAAATAATTACCTCATTTCACAGAAGGGGAAACTAAGAATCAGAGAAATTAAGTGAACCTACTCAATGTCATAGAGCAATGAGGAAGAAGTTGAACTCAGGTCTTCCAAAACCTAGGACCAGTACGCTGTCCCCTGTGCTATGAAGTAATATTTCAACTAAACTCTTTCTTACTTACTCCGAGATTAGATCTCTAGGATATAATGCTTCTCATATGACATATGCCATTTCAAATTATGATCACCATTAAATAATTGATAAAACTCACTGGGAAATAGCATTTTTTTGGTCATAAGAATGGCTCCAATATCCTATCATTAAACTCTGATCCAAGGGGGAAAATATTTCGGCTTAAATGAATACTGATCAATACCATTTTTTTTTTCCATTTTAAAGATATAACATCATTTTCTGGATGGATTACAAAATTCCTAATTGGAAAATAATTTTGAAGTAATTGATCAAAATATAAAGTGATTCAAATGTATTGCCTTGGAAAACTTCTTTAAAGTCAGATGCCAAAAAAGGTTCACTGTGTGTTAATAGACTATGCTAATAATGACTTTGTCTTCAGGCATTCTGTAATTTTTGTTTTCAGGTTGACAAAACAGTTGCCTTATACACAGAACAGAAAATTCAATTTCACCCTAATGACCCACTATAAATAACCTATGATTTCTAACCATGCTGTCACCTGTAAAAAATGCCATTAACAGCTTCCATGAGGACATAAAGTGTCTGACAATCTTTGCTCTTACGATTCTATTGAGCCTTTCAGAAAATAAATATTTCTTCTCAAAAAGAAACGGTTTCATAGATGTTCTGATTCAATTTTCACTCTTCTTTTTATAGTGTGAAGTATTTGTTATCTCTCTGAAGTAACTACACATTTGCAAGTATAAACATTGAAATTCTTATACAAATATGTATGCAAGCCTGTGGGACAGAATATTCATCCTTGGTGCCATTTAGTAAAAGGCCAACTTCAGCCACAGTATGTTATAGAGTAATTTCCAGCTGTTGAATTTTAGATTTTGAAATATAATGAGAGAACTGTTATCACCATCATCATTTTGGAAGGGGGCATGGACCTTTGAATTCATTGCCATATAAAGTTTCCAGTGCCAAGGCATATTGACTCCTGCTCTTAAACTTATGGTATGATAGGGATATTTGTGGCACTGGTAGGCTCAGTGGCCCGGGGCCATGCCATAATGTGTCTCATAGGCAGAATTTGAAGCCAGGTTTTCCTGATTCTGAGGATAAATCTTTATCCAGTGTTCCTTGCTGTCATGTCTGTTATTGTCTTATCCTTCTTATTTTTTGTCTTTGAAGGAATTCAGATAAAAGAGTTGTAGGACAACTCACAATCTTAATGCTGTTCTTTCATATATGATTTTTTATGATCAGTAATAATAGTATGTCAAAAATCAAGAATAATATAAGGGGAAAATTCATAAGGAGTTAGTTAGAAGGGATCTTAATACATGGCATTTTGAGACAGTACGATACACTCTTCAGGATATGGGAAGTGTTTGAGGCACTGAAATATGCTTCTGTTGACATTAGCCAGAGCTATGCAATGAAAGGAAGAAGGGAAATCTATGAGTTAATGACAGATTTTTCTTCACCAGGTTAAAGCTAGGGTGCTAAAGTGTCCTGCCATCAAGATATATTCATGGCACTGTATAAACCATATTAGTGACAAGCCTTTTAAATTCAAAAACTCCAGCTAATATTACTGTCTGCATTCAAAGCTAAGCATGGTGCCTAAAAGCTGGTCAATAAACATTTTAGTACTGCTTTATTCCAGTGATCTAAATTCAATAATGTTACCTTTCTAGAAGGAGCAAAATAGAAAGTGAAAGAATGATTTATGAAGCTTAGCTATGCATGGTTAGATAAGAAAGCTTTAACTGATGCTTGCAGGATTCTCTGTAATGAAGTACAAGTTGCCAAGATAAGTTTAGGTAAATGAAGCCTCTGTCACATTATGTTATAGTGAAAGAAGTGACAGACAGAGCCCAGCAGATGGAGGCTATTATAGAACGGCTGTGTCAAGCAACGTAGTCTAGGTAACTGCACAGAGATGGAGCAGATGCATTAGTGTTATTATTATAAACAATTTCATAATACCAACACACATTTATGAAATCTATTCAAATTAAGCACAGCAGCCTTCCTGGTTTAACTTGTCACTTAGTCCTCATGGAGATCCTATTTCCAAGCCATCAATTCCTTTCAAGTAAAAGCATCTATATACAATGCAAACTTCTATTTAGATAGTTCTGTAAACCTTTACCCTGCCCCTTCTGCTCCGTGTTTTCCCTTTTCAATAATTTCTGAAAGCAGTGCCTGAATACTTTCTTGAATATGTTATTTCCAAAGCTGTGATTTCAATGAATGAATCTCTGCCCTTCGTATCACTGGAATCCTTATTTTGAATGCACACTGGGGCCATGCATATGATGAACTGGGAAAATTCAGCTGGGTCCCTAGGATGCTACAGTGAGAACTGGTTGGGGAACTTAGGCTTCAGTTCATGATTTTGTCTAAGAAAGGGCTTGAGGCTGGCAGTGTGAAAGGAGTGATTGTCTTATATCCATCTTGAAAGTGAACTGTGGGATATTATAGGTGGTCAGGCACTATTACCAGCAAAGTGGGAAGGTGGAAGGAGGGAGATAATCTCTGTGACTTCTGACACTAAACTTGCCCAGTGAATAAACAAACAGTGGAGGTTTTTTCACAGGCTCTGAAATCCCAAAGGACGTTTTCCTCTAAAGTACATATTTTGAAAAGACACTTCTGCTCTATAAAGGAATGCAGTGTGCAAAGATTCTGCCATTGTTGTCAAGTTTTAAAATACCCTCTTCTTCTTTTGGAATATCTTCTTGGATAGTGGGAAGAAAGAACAAGTCAATCCAATGGCCGTTATCTTCTGAAATGGTGGGCAAACAGTGGAATGAAAATATTCAACTTTTCTCATCTGTCAGCGAACAGAGTAAAGCAATTCTTTCAGGGCACCCTAGTATTTTCTACACAGTGGCTGACAGAGAACTATCCTGGCAAATTTATCTCTTTTCTTGTGAAAGCCTTTATAGTAAAAATCTGCTATGGAAGACACTTAACACCTGAGTAAACCTAACCAGGCCAGCTACTTCAGAAGATGACAAATGGGGAACGGTCATGAATTGTGTGTGTCTTATCAATGGTTCTATTTTAGGCCTTTGAAGCTGAGATTTTTCCTTTCATTGGATTTCAAAAGCATGACTATTCTGTGTTATTTTTCTTATACTTGTGGACATAAGGCCTTTATTTGTGTCTATGGAGCTATCAGCCGAAGGTACTTTCCATCTTACAAAGACATTATTTTTCAGAAGCATATAAGTTGGTTATTTAGAACTTGGAACTCATTTCCCAAGTAAACATGCTTTGAATGGTAGTTAAGATGCATAAAGTCACCTTTATAGGGACCCTTACCTCACAGTGTCATAAAAATAGTACTATGTTATGCCACTAAAAAAATAATTTGTAACTTGAGTGTTGCTTATGTATTCCATCTTCCTCCATTTGCCATTTTGAAAGGGTATTATATAGTTAAGAAGGCACTTAGGTCACTCAGTGGATAGAGTGCTGGGTTTGGAGTCTGGGAGACTTGAGTTGAAATCCAGCCTTAGACATGTACTAGTTTTGTGACCCTGGGCAAGTCACTTAAACTCTGTTTGCCTAATTCCACTGGAGAAGTAAATGGCAAACCACTCCAAAATCCTTGCCAAAACAAAAGAGTCAAGTATGACTGAAAAAAATAACAAAAATATGCGTTTAAATAAATTTGCATTTTTAGTTTCAATATACTTCTGTTAAGTGACTAATATGTATAAAAAAGACATTTCTCTAAGCATTGAGAAGACAAAGTTGAAAAAGAAAACATTATCTTTCCTTGATGAGCTTCTTCATTTATTTATTCATTCAACAAGCATTTATTAAAGGCCTACTATATTCCAGACACTGTGCTACCTTACAGTGTAATGGAAGTCATATAGTAATTTTATGAGTAAGTAAAAAGTGAGGTAGAATGTAACCATTCATACAAAGTGCTATTAGGAATTTAAAATGGGAGAAATGACTTTGAGGGGTATTTGCTCTGATACTCATTTCAGTTAGCATGTACAGTAGTGAAATTTTATTATCCAAACTTTCACAGTAACAGAAATGTTTTGGTTTCATGAGTTCTCTTTCTCTGGATGTGTAGGCACTATGAGCACATCCTGGAAAAGCTTTTCTCATATTGTTCAGTGTTAGAACAAAGATTTCATTTTTTTAAATGTTTAACTTTTTCATTCCACTGCCCATCCCCAGTTTCCAAAGACAATTCACCTTGAATTTGATCTCCCTCCCTCTCTCCTTTTTCCTCTTATTCCTTGAAGCAACAAGTTAATAGAAAAAACAGGCTAGAAGTTGTGAACCCTGCATTCTAGCCCTGGCTTTTTTGTTGAGTGACTGTGAATAAATCATGAAGTTACTCTGAACTTTGGTAAATCCATATATAAAATGGAAATATATACATACATACATACAT
>JAQQSV010011593.1:0-12968 GCA_028646515.1 Pseudochirops corinnae | reverse complement strand
GGACAAGACCAATTTAATCCCTTTTCTTGTACAGTTTCAAGTTGCTTTCAAAAATGACCCTGGTAATTTAAAGCCACATGAGCAGTGAATTTATGCATCTAATTTCTCATAGTCTCTTAATCAAAGATTAAGAAATCAAAGTTAATTAAAATTAATTAAATTAAGAAATCAAAAGACCTTTGTTATCTCTTGTCACCTTTGACTGGCATAAGTTAATAGTTGAGACTGGATTTTTCTTTCTCTGGTTATTAGAGATTCTGAAGATTTTGTATGGTTTTTGATAGTTTGAATTTCTTAAAAATATCTTTCAATTCTCTTAAAATATTGTAAAATATTTCTCAATCATGAAGATTTACATCAATTTTCTCTACATTTTTGATGCCAGATTTATTTAGGAAAGTTTGATGCAAATTTTTTCTCCCTTGCATATACTTTATCCTTATTCTAGTTGTATTCATTTAGTTTGTGGAAAAAGCTTTGTTTGTACTGAATAAAATTGGTTTTGTTATGTGCTTCTTCATATTATTGCTTGTTGAGAAATCTTTCCCTATTCAAGTTGTGAAAGTAACAACCTTCCATTTTTTTTCTAAAATATATTATATTTTTATATTTAGATGATTTATTATTTATTTGAAAATCTGGTGCAAATGGTATCAACTCTTTTTTTCAAACAAAATTGCTATCCAGTTTTCATAGAAATTTTACTAAATTGCTTGAGTTGTTTCCTCTTCAACATGGACAGTGAACTGGATCTCCTCTGAAGAGGGGCAAGAATATATCTTGTTTGATCATAAACACTTCACTTATTCATAGATCTGACAGGAACATTTTCCCATGCTCCTATGATTAACTGATGCTATTATCCTTTTCATCTAAATAATTTATCCATTTTGACCTTATTTTGGAATATGGTGTGAGTTGTGGGTCTATGTCTCATTTCTGCCAAATTGCTTTTCAGTATTCCCAGCAATTTTTGGTAAGTGCTGAGTTTTTATCCCAAAAGTTTGAAACTTTGTGTTTGTCAAAACATTAGATTACTATATATTAATATGTTGCTATGTATTGTGTATTTAATCTGTTCTACTGAGTCACCACTCTATTTCTTAGCCAGTATCAGATTATTTTGATGATTACTACATTGTAGAATAGTGTGAAATCTTGAATTGCTAGGGTACCTTCCTTTAAATTATTTTCTTCATTTATTCCATTGATGCTCTTTATCTTTTGTTCTTTCATATGAATTTTGTTACTATTTTTTTCTAGTTTTATAAAACAATTCTTTGGGTTTGATATGGCACTGAATGAACAAATTAAGTTAGGCAAGATTATAATTCTTATTACATTGGTTTGATCTACCCATGAGCAATTAATATTTCTCCAATTGTTTAGATCTGTCTTTATTTGTGTGAAGAGTGTTTTGTAGTAGTGTTCATATAGCATCTGTATTTATCCTGGCAGGTTGACTCCCAAGTACTTTATATTGTCTAGTGTTGTTTTAAATAGAGTTTCTCTTTCTACCTCTTAATAGGTTTTGTTAGTAACATATAAAGGCACAGATGGTTCATGTTGGTTTATTTTATATTCCGCAAATTTCATATCATATCATCTACAAAGAGTTATGCTTTGGGGATATCTAGGTGGTACAGTGGATAGAGCATGGTCTTGGAGTCAGGAAGGACATGAGCTCAAATCTGCCCTAAGACACTTGCTAGTTATGTGACCCTGGGCAAGTCATTTAATCCCATTTGCCTAAATAAAAAATGATGCTTTTGTTTCCTCCTTCAATTTTTTTTTCTTGTCCTATTACTATAACCAATGAGGGAACTGAGGCTATTAAGACAATAAGAGGTTAATTGTGGGAATTGAGTGAAACAAACAATTCTTGAGATAGCTCAGTTAGTTTTCTATTTCATTGTGGGTCTAGTCCAAATTCCATCTTGTGAGAAAATGTTAATCAATTGCAAAAATGGAAAAAAAATATTATATATTTTTAACCCAGTCCTTCATGACTAGAAAGCTGGATCATCTCTATGTGCTGTTTAGAAATTCTTATCTACAGACCTAGGTCATGCTGACCAGAAACGCACTCAGACCCAAAGACTGATGGAAGGAATTCTCTCACAATTATACATTTCAAGGAATGCATATGCCTTATCTGAAATCTGACCCCACACTGATCAATCAGTTATTATTTTTATATTCCTTAGATTTTTCACAGATACTTAAGGGGAGTGGGACATCTAATTTTCTGAATTCAGTGAATTTCATCTGTTACTCTCCCCCTTCCAACTTGGAAAGTCCCTTTCTTCATATTAAAAATCAGATTACATAATTTTATATCCTGGTTAGTTTTTAAAAAAAATAATTAGCAGATTTATTTGATTAATTACTTCTAATTTATGAAAATCTATTTCCTTCTATATTCAGGATCTGACATTAACCTGAAGAAGGGGCCTGGAACTGACTTGTTGGATAATTTGTATACATTTCTTAATAAATTAACATGCTTGGAAGCTTGAACTTTTGCTTCCTCAGTCTTTTACTCACCACACTAACATTTCCAGTACAATATTGATTAATAGGGTGATAATGGTCATCCATCCTTCACTCTTGATGTAATTGTGAAGGTTTTTAATTTATACCCATTATAGATAATACTTAATCCTGGTTCTAGATAGATATCATTTAGGATTTTAAGAAAGGTTCCATTGATTCCTAGTGTTTCTAATAAGAATGGGTGTTTCATTTTTCAAAGACTTTTTCTGTATCTATTGATATGATTTTTTTTATTGATATGGTCAGTTATGCTGATGATTTTCCTAATATTGAATCAGTCCTGCATTGTTGGTATAATCCCATGTGGTTATAGTGTACTATTTTTGTGATATATTATTGTAATCTCCTTGCTAGTATTTTATTTAAAGGTTTGCATTGATATTCATTAAGGAAATTGCTCCAGTTTTATTTCTTTTTTTTATGCTCTCCTTACGTTTGGTGTCAAAACCTGAATTTGGTAGAATGCTTTTTTTACTATTTTTTCCCACAAAAGTTTATGTAGTATTGGGATTAAATGTTCTTTAAATTTTTGGTAAAATTCATTTGTAAACCCATCTGGTTATTTACTTAGGGATCTCACTGATGATGTTCATTTTTTTTCCCCCTCAGGTAGGTTTACTTAAATATATTATTCCCTCTTCTGTTGTTCTTGGTGGTTTATATTTTTGTAATTATCCCCCCATTTCACTTAAATTGTCAGTTTTACTGTGACATTTGGCAAAATAACTCCTAATTGTTTTAATTTCATCTTAATTGGTGTAATGGTAATTAATTTAAATGTGAAGATCCCTTTTTGTTATGTCAAGTAAGCAGGTACTTAGCCCTTAGTAACTAATCAAACCTCTGTGAAAGAAATGGAAAATGTGAACTCTGTCTCCTGTTGCTGAAATAACAGGAAGCCAATGTGTGTACCTTTATATAAGAAAAGCCCCAGAGAGGCAAATTCAGAATTTTCTGCTGACAAGATCCTGGTGGAAGAATCCTGGAGATTGAAGCCAGGAGAGGGGGGGAGGGGTTCTCTCAACAGCATCTGGAAGCTGGGCTGCTATTGCTGGACTGAGAACTGAGTTGGACTTTTCTTGAGACAAGAATCTGGTGAAGGCTGAAGTTGCTGCCTGGAGGGCTGCCTGGAAGGCTGAAGTTGTTGCTGCCTGGAAGGCCAGTGTTGCTGCTGCCACCTAGAAGGCTGAGATTTCTTCTGGGTCCTAGGGCCAGCCAAACTGCTGGAGGACTGGGGAGGCATGACTGGGATGCTAAAACTTTGTTTGTGGCTTGGTTGATCCTTGAGTTCCTGGCAACAGAAGTTGTGAAGGTTTTGAGATGTTCTGGAACCTGTGAGCTTCAGTGTGTAGCAGGAACTGCCTGGAGGACTGGATAAGGACCTGGGAGCTATCTGCCTCTGAATCCAGGTGGCTGTTTGGTGGACTAAGGTAGGACCTGGGACCATGGAAGGGCACCCAGGGAATCTGAGAAACTACTCTGAGTCAAGATGAAGAAAAGATCTCTCCTTGTATATTGAATGCTATGTTGAAATTGAAGTTTTCTAGAGACCTAGGGGTGGAAAGTTTGTATATTTTCTAATGATTGTGCTTAGTGATTAATGATACTTAGTAATTGTGAATCTGAATGAGTGACTAATTGAGTTAACTGGTGGAGGGTTTCTGTATTTTCTGATTGTATTTAGTGATTAGTGATACTTAGTAACCGATTGCTAGATAAGTGACTGATTAAGTTAACCTAGTTGCCCCATGAGTGGAAGACTGATATATTCTGAGATGATTGAATGACTAAGTAAGGAGGCAAACCTCCTTAGGGATACTAGATAATTGTTCTTTTGTTCTTTGTTCTAAATACTGTGACCACTTTGGTGAAAACTATGTGGCCATTTTAATGATAAGTTGTTGTGAACGCTATATTGTGATTTTTTGTGATAAGATGTAATGTCGTGAATACTGTATCTTGATTTGTTATGAATGCTTTCCTTTGATTTGTCCTTGAATAAATAGAGTGTTCATTATACTGTGTAATCAGAACCTTAAAAGCTGTACACAGTAGTATTCTTTTGGGAAGCTGCATGTGCATGACACTACATTATGGTGTAGTTGGCAGGATTACAAAGTATAGTGCTTCTATTTGTTCCAGGATCCAGGATCCATGCCATTTAAATTGAAAATGTAGGACCAAGGATCCTGGAGGGATGGAATGAAATGGTAATTAATTTAAATCTGAAGATCCCTTTTTGTTATGTCAAGTAAGCAGGTTCTTAGCCCTTAGGAACTAATCAAACCTCTGTGAAAGAAACAGAAGGTGTGAACTCTGTCTCCTGTTGCTGACATAACAAAAAGGAGTTGTCTGAAACAGGAAGCCAATGCTGTGTGTGTGTATATATAAGAAAAGCCCCACAGGGAGACTGTCAGAATTTTCTCCTGAAAAGATCATGGTGGAAGAAGCTGTTCTGCTGGGGGGGGGAGGGGGAAGAGAGAGAGAAAGAGAGAAAGAGAGCGAGAGAGTGAGAGCGAGCTTCTCTTGGCAGCATCTGGAAGCTGGGCTGCTACTTCTGGACTGAGAACTGAGTCAGAATTTTCTTGAGACCAGAATCTGGTGAAGACTGAAGTTGCTGCCACCTGGAAGGCTGAGTTTGCTGCCACCTGGAGGGATGAGTTTGCTGCCACCTGGAAGGCTGAGGAGGAAAGCCCAACCTAGACTGGAGAAAATGATTTTGATTTGAAAACCTGGGAGGAGTGATTTTGATTCTGGGAGCCAGATGAGATTTCTTCTGGGTCATAGGGCCAGCTGAACTGCCAGAGGACTGAGGAGGCATGGCTGTGGTCCTGGTATTCTGCCTGTCTGTTTTGGTGTTGTTTTGCCAGACTCATCTGCTGGTGAAGGACAGTACTGTTGTTACAGAGGTCCTTTAACCTTGCTGTTGGCTCAGAAGTCCTGAAGAAGGATTTTCTTGTTGTATGTTTACAGAAATCCTTGAAGAGTGTCTTGCTGATGTTTTCAGGGGTCCTGAGACTGTTTGCAGGCAGAGAGTGAATTGATGAGGACACTGGCAATGAATATTGTGGCTTTGTTAAACTTTGTCTTCTCAGGAACAGAGATTGCTGAGAATTTGCCTCAGGTCAAGATGAAGAAAAGATCTCTCCTTGGGTATTGAATGCTGTGATGAAATTGAAGTTTACTGGAGACCTAGGGGTGGAGGGTTTGTGTATTTTCTAATGATTTTATTTAGTGGTTAATGATGCTTAGTAACTGCTAGATAAGTGACTGATTAAGTTAATCTAGTTGCCCCATGAGTGGACTATTGTATTTTGAGATGACTGAATGACTGAGTAAGGAGGCAAACCTCCTTAGGGATACTAGATGATTGTTCTTTTGTTCTTTGTTCTAAATATTGTGACCACTTTGGTGAAAACTATGTGGCCATTTTATTGATAAGCTGTTATGAAAACTATATTGTGAGTTTATGAGAATGTTTTTCTTTGATGTGTTATGGCATAAATAGAGTGTTCATTATACTGTGTAATCAGAACCTTAAAAGCTGTTCATAGTAGCACTCTTCTGGAAAGCTGCTTGTGCATGGCCTTAAAAAGGGAGCTCAAGTTCTCCTAGAAATAGAACACAATGTTTTAAATTTGCTTTTGATCTACATTTGAAACAAATATTCCTTTGTAAAAGCAAATATTATTTTTAAATGGCTAAATTCGGATACAGGGGACACCTAAAATTTGTAGAACACCATTTGTAAATTTTTTTTTCTCTAATAGCAGAGACTTAGACACCATTCAACCTCCTAAGATTATCAGAGGATCCTGAATGAGAGGGAAACATAAGATGCCTGGTCTTTGGGTAGTGGGATGTCAGAGAATCACTGTTACACTAACTACAGGTTGGATAGTTCTCATTCTTTTGTAAAAATCTTTCCACATTTTACCTCAGTTGAATGATTTTAAAGTATCTCCATGAGTATTTTTATTCTCCTTGACTTGTCTCCTTACCCTTAGGAGATTCTACAAGAAGTTTTAAAGTGGATTAGTTATTTCCTTTGCATTGTCTTCATCCCTTTCTGAACTGAGGTTATTCTCAATACTGAGCAAAGTTATTAAGTTTCTTCATGGTGTCTACTTTATTCAAAACAATTTTTAAAGGACACCTCAAATTGAATTCTAAGCCAGAGTAACAGCGACAAAAAAAAGAATGGAGTGAGACATTTTTCTAGCTCAGTACAATTTACGAGGATAGAAGAGAGTTCTGGTAGTATGGTGGGGTTTGATTGAGTGAATAACATGGTGACTACACCAGCTGTGGGCCTTGGAGACAATGCCAACAATACTGGGAACTCTTATTGCCTAGAGACAACAAGGGAATTTGACAACTGACTGGAAAGAAACTACAGAGAACCCTTCTGATGGCACTGGATATAGCTGATTGGCAACTCTATTGCCCATAAGCATTTCTGAATTTCAGTTCTATGGTAAAAATGTACATTTGTGATCATTTGTAAGGGAGAAGGGGCCCTGATCATAGTTGCAGGGCCAAGAGGAATACTAATACTTTTGGCTGCAGGGGAGCAGTCTTTCCCGTGTAAAGACCAGATTATAGACCAGGAGAACAGTGATCATACCTCTCTCAGGATAATACCACCTTGGAAGTACTAAAAAACTTTCATATGCCTGGACAAAGCTCTGAAAACAGCATAAAAAAGTCTTAAATGAGAGTGATATAAAATTATTACAAAATTATGAAAGAAGCCCAAAAAGTGCCAAGGAAAGTAGCACCATAAAAAACAGAATTTGCCTAATACTAAAAGAAGAACAAAAATTCACAAGAAGGAACTCCTTTAAAAGTATAATGGCTTAAATGGAAAAAGAGGCACAAAAGCTCATTCAGAAAATAAGTCCTTAAAAATTGGTATTGCACAAGTGGAATCTAATGTTTCCATGGGACTTCAAGAAACAATAAAACAAAGCAAAAAGAATGAAAAAAAATGTGAAATATCTCCTTGGAAAAACAATGGAACTAGAAAATAGATTAAGGAATGATCATTTAAAAATTGTTGTACTTACTGCCTGAAAGCATATGATGGTGATTGAGCACTGTTGTGCTTGAAATGACAAGGAAGTGGTTTCAGAAAAAAAAAAAAACCAACACAAGACTATATGAACTGATGCAAAATGAAGTGAGAAGAACCAGGAGATCATGGTGCACAATAATAGTCATATTGTAGTGATGTTTAACTATGAAAAACTTTACTACTCTGATCAATGCTGTAGTCAAAGGCAATTGCAAAAGACTTAATGGTAAAAAAAACATCCATTTCCAGAGAGAGATATGATGAACTCTTGAATGAAAATTGATGTATAAATTTTTTGCTTTTACAAAAACCAATTAATTAATATAGAAATATGCTTTGTATGATTTCACATTTATAATTGATATCATATTGTTTGCCTTCCTAATGGGTGGGTAACAAGTGAGAGTAAAGGATAGAATCTAGAACTGAAAAATCTAAAAAGAAAACAAAGTTTAAAACTAAATAAATATTTTTTTAAAAAAAGAAAATTGATGAATATTTAAAAATATAAATTTCTCAGAATTAACAGAAGAGGAAATAGAATACTGAAATAACCATATCTTAGGAAAATAATTTAAACAAGCCACAAATTATCTCCCTAAGCAAAAATCTCTAGAACTGATGTATTCACAAGTAAATTTTACCAAACATATAAGGAACAAATAATTCTAATACTATAGAAAGGATAAGAAAAAATAGGTAAAGAAAGAGTCTTACCTAATTTCTTCCAAGACACAAATATAATTTTTAAAATACCTAAACCAGAAAGAGCAAAAATAGAGAGAAAATTATAGATAAATTTGTGTAATGAATATTTGTACCAAAATTTTAATTGAATCATAATTAAGTAGAGTATAGAAATATATCACAAAGAAAATTCACTATGACTAGGTAGGATTTATATCATGAATGCAGATCTTGTTTAATATTAGAAAAGCTATTCAAATAATTGACCATATCAATAACAAAATCACCCCAAATCACATGATTATATCAATAGATGCAGAGAAACCTCTTAAAACTACAATTCCCAGTCTTATAAAAACACTAAAGAATATAAGGATGAATAGAGCATTTCTTTAAATGATAAGTAGTATCTGTCTAAAACCAAGAGCAAGCATTATCTGTAATAGAGATATCCTAGAAGTCTTCCCAAAAAGATCATGGGTGAAGTAAGACTCTCCATTAGAACCACTATTATTCAACATTATATTAGAAATGTTAGCTATAGCAATTAGACAAGAAAAAAAGAAATTGAAGGAATAAGAGTAGCCAATAGGCATATAAAACTATCATACTTCGCAGATAACATAATGGATGATGATATACTTAGAGAACACTAGAAAATCAACTGAAAATCCAGTCAAAAACAATGAACAACTTTAACAAATTTGCAGGGTGAAAAATAAATCAACTCAGTGAAAAAAATTCAGACAACTGCACTGTTTGTTTTATCTCAGAGTAATGGGTTACCCTAATCTTAGTTTTCCTGCACATGATAGCTATTCTAGGGTCTAGTTTTGCTAATGTTGTTAGATCTCTATGAAGTTTCCTTCAACAAATGTCTAAAAATTTCAAAAGAAAACATTTTCTCTGCAGTTATTTATAGGACAGAAAAAGTTACACATTTAATTTCTAAGTTGATAAATTTAGAGATTTCTATCATAGAAATCAGAACAATTAGCTTCTCTTGCTTGGAAAATTCTTGGTTTCTCCAGGAAGCCTGTTTAAAATGTACCACCTTAAAAGGGACATTGAAATACCACCCAGAGAGCAGCAGACAGTAGAAATAGCTCTGTTTTCATTCTTTAGCAGTTTCACTGAATCATAAATTAATTCCTTATAACTTAGCAACTAATTCATGCATATTGCAATGTATTACTACTAGAGAGGTACTAGGGGACTCATTAAAACTGTTGTGGATCCGTGATTAAAAAGTTTTTAATGTGAGGTTGATAGCACATGTGTGCTTCTGCAGTCCTTCTTCCCAGAGAAGAGGGACTTATTATGTTGTCTTAAGTGTTTTTGAATGAACTCCACCTGATAGTTTATATAATTATGAACAACACAATCATGAGAGACTGATTCCCATAGTAATGCCATGAAATAGAAACTTTAAGAAAAATTTCCTTAGGGAGAGGTATAATGGTAATGGAAATTTGAAGATCTTCCCTGCTTTGAAGATGTACACTACCCCTGAATAGACTGAATGTAATCCTATGGAGCCTGTGGTAGGAGGAGTTTGCTGAAGGTTGGAGCAGAACCCACAGGAATCTGGGAGTCAGAGCAACTAGGCAGTGGGAGAGAGAGAGGATGCTCAGGCAAGGAGACAGTCAGACTTGTGAGTAAATGTTGGTTTGTGGGAAGGCTAAAGGATGCTGTGGCTCTCTGCTGTTATGGTTTATTAACTTCTTTGTTACTATGTGTAATTGGCTTATTGGTATTGGGATTCTGTTTTCTGGTATCTGAATAGATGTTTTGCTTCCGTCTTCTATGTGGAGAGTCTGTTATACTGTGTGATTGAGCACTATACTGGCATATTTACAGTGGCTGCTAGTGCTATGAATATTGCATTGGTGCTACAAGAAGGTACTTAAAGTTCAAGATTTCTGGTAAAATGATTATGATCTCTGAACTGCTAAATAAAATGACCTTTTTCCATTTTCATCCTTCTTGATCTCCTTGCAACTTTTGACACTTTTGACAATCCTCTCCTTGGCTTTTGTGGGATGTCTCTCTCCTAGTTCCTCTCCTATCTGTATGACTATTCCATTTAAATCTCATTTGAGAGAATATTGTTTACCTTCTGACCTCTAAGTGTAGCCATTCCTCAAGTATCTCTTCTGGACACTTCAATAAGCACTATTCAGCAACCACAGTGACTGGGATTATCCTATAACACTGGATATATAAACAAAAAACACAGCACCCTCTACCTTCAAAGTACTAATTTTTTTCTTCTTACTCCACATTTTATTTTTGCTTTGGTGATCTCATCAGTTTCCAAGAGTTTAACAATCATCTTTATGAATATGACCAAAAATCTATCTGCCTAGCCCTGCCTGGTCTTTTTCCCTGAACTACAGGTCCACATCACCAAATAATCCCTGGATGCCTCCATCTATATGTTCTGTTTGCAATACAAATTCAACATTCCAAAAAAAGAATTCATTGTCTTTTGGTCTAATCCAATACCTCCACCAAATTACCTTGTTTTAGTCAAGAATACCAGTATCCTTACAGTCACCAGGTTCATCATGTAAGAGATTTTCTTGACCCTTTCCTCTCCCCTACCCCCACATTTAACCACTTATCAAATGTTGTATATTCTGCCTATATAATATCACTCTTATGCAACCAGTTCTCTGCATTTACAAGACACAAATTCTAATTCATGCCCTCATCATCCCTCCTTTAGAGTATCAAAATACTCTTCTAATTGATCTACTTGCATTCAGCTACTTTATTCTCTTTTCAATTCATCTACTACGCAATACTGACTAAATTTTTTTTAGAAGCTCAAATATTCTTCTTAGAATATAACTCTAATACGTTACTTCCACTGCTCACAAGCCATCAGAGGGTCTTTTCTGTAGGATAAAATGCAATCTAGCTGTAATTTACCTCTGCAGGTTTATTTTACTTTGTGTAACACATATACATACACACAGACATACATATATATGTACACATATACATACATATACACACATATTTAAATACAGATTTATTTGGAGTCAGCGCATACACACATACACATATAAAAACACTTTCAAAGCTATTCCCCAATAAACAAATGTCAGTGGATATGAACAAATATTTCTCATAAGAATTGCAAATAATTAAAGAGCACTTGAATGGATACTCGAAACAACTCTTAATGAGAAAAATGCAAATCAAAACATCTCCGGGGTTTCTTTGGCAAAGTAGCCAAGATGACAAATGATGGGAATAATCAATGATAGAGGAATTGTGAGAAGACAGGTACATTAGTGAATAATTAGTTGAGCTATGAATTAGAGCAACCATTTTGGAAAGCAAATTAGAATTATGCAATTTAAGTATACATGCCATTTGACCCAGAGATTGGCTGACTAGGTTTATAATTCAAGGAGGTCAATGATAAGAAAAAGACCCCATATACAACAATATATTTATAGTAACACTTTTTGTGATAGCAAGGATTTGGAAACAAAATAGATGCCCATCTACTGAAGAACAGCAAAGAAAATTCAGTAAAATGTAATGAATTATTACTCAAATGACTTCTATCATTAATGCCTCATTCACCCCTGTTTTACTCTACAAAGTGGCCTTGCTTCTTACTGAGGCTAATTAATCCCTTGTTCAAGTGATCTCATTTAGTTGTGTCTCCTCCAACAATTTGTCTCCTCACTCCATCATCCCCACTTTTTCACATATTTTCTTTTTTTAATGTTTTTAAAATTTGTTTCTAGTTTTCAACATTCATTTCCACAAGCTTTTGAGTTACAAATTTTCTCCCCATCTTTCCCCTACCTCCCACCCCAAGATAGGAGGCATACTGAATACCCCTTCCGCAATCTGCTTTCTCTTATATCCTCCCCTATTCCTCCTCTAACTTTCTAGTAGGGCAAAATGTATTTCTATACCCCAGTGCCTGTATATCTTATTTCCTAGCTGTATGTGAAAAGCAATTTTTTTTAACATTTGTTTTTAAAACTTTGATTTCCAGATTCTTTCCCTTCTTCCCTCCTCACCCACCCCACTGGGAAGATAAGTAATTCAATATAGGTTGTACATGTGTAGTTACACAAAACGTTTCCATAGTAGTTATATTGTGAAAGAATAACTATATTTCCCTCCATCCTATCCCTTCCCCCATTTATTCTATTTTCTACTTTGATTCTGTAATTTTTCAAAATGTGTGCTTCTAACTACCCTCTTCCCCAATCTGCCCTACCTTCTATCATCCCCCTTCTTGTCCCCTTCCCCCTTCTTTCCTGTAGGGTAAGATACCCAAATGAGTGTATATGTTATTCCCTGCTTAAACCAAATTCAATGACAGTAAGGTTGACCTGTGCCCTTTCACCTTCCTGCTCTTCTCCTCCATTGTAACAGTTGTCTCTTGCCTCTTTTAAATGAGACAATTTACCATATTCTATCTCTCCCTTTCTCCTTCTCTCATTATATTCCTCTCTCACATCTCAGTTGTATTTTTTTAGATATCATCCCTTCCTGTGCCCTCTGTCTATATATACATGTACACACATATATATATACACTCACATATGTATTTATACACACATACATCCTCCTATACATACATATATATGAATATACACACACACACACA